>JAZGTK010006130.1:0-21281 GCA_036877625.1 Ambastaia sidthimunki
TGACATTGTTCATTTTTTAGTAGTTGTTATTGTTTAGAGGTTGTGTGCGGTTAACTGACGGTTGTGGTTCTGTGATTGTCCCGCAGCACCTGGAACCGTGGAAGCTGTACGCCACCGTTGCGGTTCTGCTGGCTGTTGACGTTCTGTCTCTGCTCATCTGGCAGATCGTGGACCCTCTGCACATCACCGTGGAGGTCTGCTCTTAGTTGCTGATGTTTACAGTGTTTGTAGGGGCTCCTCTGAGATGCCTTCAGAAGTCTTTTCTGCAGAGCAAACACATGGGTGTTAATGGTAAAGGATTGTAGTGCTGTGCACTTCTGCCTTGACCTCTCTCTCTCTCTCTCTCTCTCTCGCTCGCTCTCTCTTCTAAGCAGAAGTTCACCAAAGAAGCTCCTAAAGAAGATCTGGATGTGTTGATTCAGCCTCTGCTGGAGCACTGCAGTTCAGAGAAGATGAACACGTGGCTTGGTATCTGCTCAGTTTCATCAGTGCTGTTTGTGAATCTCAGATGTTACGGTTGTATCAAACCTTCAATCATAATGAATATACGGTGGCTTGTTGTATTGCGGACAGGAATCAAGCCACAGACTGTGTGTGCGAGAGCTCTTTTCTTAGTTCTCTGTCTGTTTGTTTGAGCAATACAGCAGCTTTGGATCAGTCAGTTTTCTGATTTTGGGGGAGGGAAAGTGTTTAATTCCGTTTGCTGGTGTCACAGAATAGACACACGTCAGGCTTAAAACATCTCTTGTTTAGTTCTGTTTCTCATTGAAATAAAGCGTTACATTTTGTCTGTAACTTGTTTTAATATAACTTGGAGTTTAGTTACCTGTCAGCTACTGCTCACGCTACACTGATACAATCTGTCTCAGGTATTTAAATTAAAAATTTGTTGTGCTAGTTTCTAACCCCCCCACCCAGTTGATTTTAAATTCCACTCACACTGACGCACACACATTTGAATCGAATTCTCTCACTATCTCTTTCTCGCACCCTTTCTTTCTGCTCTGACTTCCCATCCGAGCGCCGCAGTGTAAAATTAAATTTTGTGGGTCAGAGCACAGGTCTGTATCTCATATACTGACTCGTCCATACTGTACAGCACGACACCATTACCGAAAAAAAAACTTTCCTGAACTCAGCATGAGATCAAACTCTAATTTGACTTATTACCCAGCTAACAGGAAACGTTCTCAGAAGGTTGGCTTATGTTCTCTAAAAGTTCTCTCAAAGTTCTATTCTTCTATAGGAAAAGATGTACCCTATATCTCTATATGACAAAATGAGGGGCTTATACAAACTTAAACTTTCCGTAGGTGTGGTGTATGGCTACAAGGGTCTTCTCCTGCTGCTGGGCATCTTTCTGGCTTACGAGACCAAGTCCATCTCCACTGAGAAGATTAATGACCACAGAGCTGTTGGCATGGCAATCTACAATGTAGCTGTAAGTCTGTCTTTTCTGACTGTATATAATGTTTTCAGTGCAGCTACAACTGCAGCTGACAGTGTGTGAGCACATGAGAGCAGTACATAAATATTTTACATATGTACATATATAGTGTACATATTTACATATGTACATATATAGTATATAAATATTTTACATATGTACATATGTACATACATACACACTATATATATATATATATATATATGGTGTGTATATATGTACATATGAAAAATATTTATATACTGCTCTCATGTGCTGAAGATGTAAAGAAATATGCATATATATATATATATATATATATATATAATACAGATATATATATATAAGAAATATGCATATATATATATATATATAACCGTTTTAACCGTGAGTGTGTACTTGTATCACGTTTGTGTCTGTTTGGCATGTGTTGGAATGAGGTTGATTGCTGGGGTTCTGCTCAGCTGCTTACAAACAGTTTGATTCCGGCAGTAACTCTGTGATGGATCATTTGCATAATTGCATCCATTTGCTGAAACTTCGACTAAAACATCCTAATGAGGAAACAAGAAACACTTCACAGGAAACATGGACACGATTTCAGCGTTTCCTCCGTCCTACAGCTATTTTAAATGACATCAGCATGAGTCCCAGCACATGTGTGTTTCTCATATGTGTGTGTGTGTGTGTGTGTGTGTGAAAACGTTATTCTTAAGTTCTCAGTAGAACGTTTTAAAAATGTTACAGAATAAAAAATGTTTGAATATCATTTTGAACAAAACTGGACATTTTTAATTCTTTATTCTATTTATTCTATTTAATTCTATATTTTTAATTCTATTAATCTTTTTACTATTGAAAACATTATAGAAATGTTCTAACAACCTACACTTGTTAGTTGGGACAGCAGTGAGATCTGCACATCTAAATTTGTACAGCTCTACGTTTTTATTGTACTGTATAAAAATTGACTCTTGTGTCTGTTTTAATTGCTTTTACAAAATGTTTTGTAGACGCAAAATTGAAACAGAGACCCCAGAGTTATCAAATAGCAATCAGTCTTATCAATAATAATAATCTTATTTCTTAAAGGAATAAATGTGTATTTACAGTAACGGTGGGTTTAGCAGAACAGGCCGAATTGCTCTTGTATTGTAGCTCCAGCGCTGTTGAAGTCCGAGTGAGTTTATTGGGGCTCTTGGAGTTGTTTTGACTCAGTTCTGTTATGACAGTTTGTTATTGCCCTCTGCCATCTCTGTGCAGGATCATCTGGGGCAGTTAACAGCAGCTGTTTTCACATAATGTTCCCAAGATGACTTCAGCTTTGTCATAAGAGATCTTTATCTTCACTCTTTCAGCTTGAAGTGTTTTGACAAAGCAAACTCTCTTTCAATTGCTCTCTTCTGCCTCCTTTCATTTTCTTTTCACGACGTCTGTATTATCTGCCTCTCACCTCTTATCTCTGTTTTCAGTTCAGTCTTGTGTAATGTCTTAATGCCCTCTAGTGGTGATTCAGAGCTAGTGCACTGTATCTGTGCTGTCTTCTGATAGTCCAGATTTATCAACAGGGTTTTGTGCCCTTCAGAACTGAATTGAGAATATCTTTTAAACTTCAGTTCAATTCCTCAATGTGAATTTTGAATTTGTAAAAATGGTAGCAAAAATGATTTTCAATTAAACTGATATGCCATATAATATGGACACACACACACACACACACACACACACACACATATTGCATATACATTATATACATTTTCTACATATAAATACATATTAATCTCTCTATGTCTCTCTCTCTCTCTCTGTCTCTCTCTCTCTCTCTCTCTCTCTCTCTGTCTGTCTCGGTGTCTCTCTCTCTTCAGGTGCTGTGTATGATCACGGCTCCGGTCACTATGATCTTGTCCTCTCAGCAGGATGCTTCATTCGCGTTTGCCTCTCTGGCGATCATCTTCTCAGTTTACATCACTCTTGTGGTTCTGTTTGTGCCTAAGGTCTGTGCACACACACTCATGACCTTTATATCACTTCCACATTCCTGCTGGTTTTTGGGGTCACTAGTTTCTCATTCTGTCTGATTTCGGTTCTTTCCCCTGACACAGTTTCATTTTTCGTAACTGCATACGTTGCATAAGGTTAAGTTACATTTCAGTATGAATAAAGGGGGGGTGATGTTTCCCTTCAAGGGTAAAATAACCTGTAACACAAAACTGGATGTTTTTAAACAATAATTCATTGATTTTATCTGAGCTACTACACAACAGATGTTGTTTTTTTTCTAGAAAACTTGATCCTGATTGGTCAAACAGTTTTGTATGTTGGTCACTGTACTATATACTGACACTATATATTTAGTTTCATGTTTCTGATTGGCTCATTGCTAGTATCAACTTCCTGTTTGTTTGCTTTTGATAAATCTCTATTTAAGAGAAACAAGGAAAAACATTGATCGAAATGTACATGTTTCACTATAGCTATAGGAAAACAAACATTCGGTAATATCTCAAATTAATGTTTAATAAAATTTGTCTGATTTATTTTATAGGCCTGTAATAAGTGGGATAATTTACAGTTAGAAGGTCATTAACACAAAATAAAACATTTTAGTGATCATAACAGGCTGCACTTTTTATATTTATTATCCGTTCACTTCTCTGTTAGATATAAAACAAATGATTTGGTCATGTGATCGTTTCCTGAGGTTGCTCAGGATCTGATTGGTTGTTCCGCAGATACGTCGTTTGATCACTCGTGGCGAGTGGCAGTCGGAGCAGCAGGACACGCTGAAGACCGGCTCCTCCACCAATAACAACGAAGACGAGAAATCCCGACAGCTGGAGCGAGAGAACCGGGAACTCCAAAAGATCATTCAAGAGGCACGTGTGCTGTCTCTCTCTCTCTCTCTCTCTTTCTATCACTTGTGTAATCATTAACATGATAATAGATTAGCAAATGAATGCACAAAATCATCCCAGAAATCTGACCTTGACTTTTTATATTTCACCCAGAAATAAAAAAATCTTAAATCATTTACTCACCCTCACGTCATTCCAAACCTATGACTATTTTTTTCTGTGGAGCACAAAAGAAGATATTTGGAGAAATGTCTCAGTGGTTTTGTGTCCATACAATGGAAGTCAGTGGATGCCACTGTTGTTTGGTTACCAACGTACTTCAAACTCAGTAGCAGAAAAGTCATACAGGTTTGGAATGACATGAGGGTGAGAAAATGATGGAAGAATGTTTATTTTTGGAGAACTTTCTCTTTAATTGAAGGCCATGTGCTCATCACATGCTGTAGATGAGGAAATACGCATGACTTTGTTCCCAGCTTTCTCAAGTCACGATATAGGAAACGTTACAAAGAAAAACTAGCTCACCCAAAAATATACATGATTTCATCATTTGCTAGATCATCTACTTTCATTGTTTATTAAGAGCTGAAGTCAGTACGTTTAGCCTCTCTACTGCCATCTCTGTTTGACACATAAAATTGCAGGTTACTTTACATACTACAAATCCATTTTGCCATTTCCCAGGAAATCAGACAGAGAGATGAAATTTTAAACCATTATTATAAACATACTTTTGTGATGGGAATTAATATATTTATATGATGCTGTTTTTATAATAAGTCTATTTCGTACAGAAGGAAGAAAGAGTGACGGAACTTCGGAATCAACTTGCGGAACGTCAAGCCCTGCGTTCACGCAGGCGCCCGTCCGGACAGAATCAGAACCAAAACCACAGCGTTCCGGCCACTCAGACGGACCCGCCCGGCTACTCCCCTGCTACGGACAAACAGTCTCTGCCTCCGTCCTTCTCCAATTCCTCAAACCTCTACCAGGCCGAAGGAAAACTGAGCCGGAATAACTGCCACAACAGTCGTTTGCCTCTGCTGTACAAATGATTCGTGGCTCCTGATTGGTTGAGTCTCAAGAAAGCAAAGTTGTATCTGTTAACTTGTAGTTTAAGAACTCTCTCGTTATTTCTAAGTTGGTGAGTTTATAACTCACCTTTTGGCTTCCTAACATTCCTGATAACTTCCTCTTTGTTTACTTTTGATAACTCCCTATTTGTGTTACATCATACACATATTAATTGAAAAGTAATTGTTCTACAGTAACTGCAGGGAAACAAATCCTGTGGGGCACAATCAATACGTCAACAAGTGCTGTGCTTTCAGCTGAATGAAATGTTGGTCTTTAATTTAGAGATATTTAATGAACTAATGATGTCGGAAATGTTCCTGTCTAGCTTACAACAAACTTACTATTGTTTTTCAAAGTTTGAACGGTGCTAATGTTGAGGTTAAGAACTGCTGTCTAAATGCTTCTCTGATGAGTTTCTACAGAGCAGACGAGAGCTTCTGAAGTCATTATTTTGGCCTTGAGTGTAGCACTTCTTCAAGGGAAACTGGCTGTTTCTCCGGTTGGGTCGTTGTAAATCCTTTTAAAATGTTTCTTGAATTATTTTGGTGAGTGTCAGTGAACAGCGTGCGTTTGAAGACGTGTTCCTCTGAGAGTCTGAGTGTCAGTTTAAAGAGACAGAGCCGGCGTCGTACGACAAAGGGAATCAGAAACTCTTTTCATCCAGTTCAAAACAGAAATGAGACGAGGTTTTAGCTGAACCTGTGATTTACTAACTTCTAAAGGTATATGACCCGCGTCTGGTCGATACTCTTTTTCTCTAATCCCTACGGCTGTGTGCCAGTGAGCTTTAATGGCTTTGCCGTCCCATCTCACTTCAGTTTTTATAACCACAATCGCATCAGTATGAAAAGAATCAGGCTAATGTGTTTTGGACTGAACTGTGTAAGACAAGCATTGATTTGGTTTTGTCTTATACGATCTCTGATGAATGATGTTTCATTTTCTGTAGCTTCTGTAGCATTTACACTTTTCAGGTGAAATTTGACATCTCACAGACTGAAGCTGCTACAGTGAAGCTGTTTTATTACAAAGACAAGTTTGTTTTGTGAGAAATCAATACTGTATGTGTTATTGTTGTTGCTCTGTGCAATACATTTATTTACTTATTTATTTCTGTATGTAATTTTTTTTTTACCATTTACAGATGGTTTAAAATATTCTGGGGGCCTCTTACAAATAGCAGAGAACAAACTTGTTGTTTACACCAGTGATTCTCTGGCGAAATAGAGGAAGTGGTTTTTGTTCCCTTTGAAAAATGGAAAAGCCTTTTTATTTTTCTACATGTATGATTATATGGTTAATTTCAAATTTTTTTCCCTTCGACCCTGACAGACGCGATCAGAACAGACCTGAGAACCACTTTACAAAATCATCTTTCATATGTTTTATATAATTGGTAAATGTCTGCATTTTAAATGCATAATAAATTTTAAAAAGGCAGGGTAGGCGATCTTTTCCAGAAACATTTTTGTTATGCTGATTGAAAATCTCTTTATCATAATAGCAATCACTAAATGGTATAAATATATTTAAACATTTATATATCTTCTGTGAAAAGCACAGGACCAAATGTTTGTTTATGTCTTATTGCCTGTTAAACTATGTATTTGCATACCACCACACACTATTGGGGGAGGCGTGGCTTTGGAGAGAGCTGTAAATGGAGGGCGGAACTTATGCTTTTAAAGCTAGGCTGCTATTGCTAGCCTCTGAAAATGCCTGCCCTACCTTTAATAGCCATTTTGAGTGCATTGAAACTGATAAGGTCTGTTTGGAAGCACTTCTCATTCCTCAAAACCACATTTATAAACACTGTCACAATGACAAAATTCATAAATACCATAAAATAACCAGTTCACTAAAACAAGTTAATGATTGACTCTCTCCACGTGTATTTTTGCCGTTACAAGTTGAGACACAGCTTAGAATTTTGTACCTGTGAACAATCTGTGTATATTTATGGCAATATTAAAGCGATATCTTTTGTCCTATGTTAAGACAATCACATGATATTTAAATATGTTTACACAATAATACAATGTTTGCGTTTTTTTGTTTTCAGAGCTGCATTGCTGCATGTTTCATTCTTGTGTGTATCATGTTTAAACTATAACAAGCAATGATCCATTGAACATTAAAGATAAGCATAGTAGCCTAAAAAAACGTTATTTTCTCTATAATAAACATTCTAGTAATGTAGCTCAGGGTGTGTGACTATATACTGTAACACTTGACACTAAAGATACAATCTGTAATTACTGAAACAACTTTTTTTGGAGCGGTTTTGCTTTTGTAAAGATCTTAGTGGAGCTTCCAGTGGCATAAATATGAAGGTTGTTATTATTACTGTAAAACATTTACAGGCCCGGGTAGCAGTAATGATAGATTTCTCTTCTAAATAAACTGTTTTTGTCAGGTGTGCACTGTACCATAAAGACTTTTTAAAATACTTCCAAATCTACAATCATGTAATTAAATCCCGTTTCATTTTTGGAATAACAGCAACGAATCTTTTACTGTGTGTATGTTAAGCTTTAGAAAGTTTCTCTAAATATGCAACATTTATGGATGTCACAATTCAATAAACTTATTATTTTGCACTGAGACTACAGTGGCCATTGTTCATGATGGAGCAAGACTATAATTTCCTGGTGCAAAAGACCTTTGACCCCCAAAGTTATGTAAGCGACTTTTTAATACTATGAAAAGTTTATACAATAAACTTGGTAATGCACATAAATGCTCATAGTAGCAGACAGATATTATTGAAACTGGTGTCCTATGAAATCAGTTATTTCTGTACACAAACAGACAGCTGCACACTCAGGTCTCCTAAATGGGGCGTTAACTCCGAAAGGGGGCAAGTAGGATGAGGGGTGGGCGTGAATGAGACCACGCCCCGTTTCGGAGCCCCACCCTCTTTTGGAGTATCCCCGCCCCAATATAATATTTTAGCAGCCTGTTCTTGTCTAGCCAATCAGAAAGGCTGTAAATCATAAACATTTTCTGTCAGCCAATCATGTGGCTCGCTCACGTCTGGAGGTGGGATTTGGGAATGTCGCAAAACACAGGAGACAGATGCGACACTTTTAAACGCATTTAAAGGAAAGATTAAAAAATACGAGATCCTGGGGACATCAGCGAAGAAAGGTATTACATTTTAATCAAAATAACACTGTTTTCTGTACAATAACGCGCACGGATCATTTATAATCCACAAAGGGCAGGACAGGATATATAGCAATAACATAATATATAAAAGTAAAATAATACAAATATGTATAACATTATATTTTGTGTTTTTAAATAACGTTGCGTTTGCACAGGTAACCCTAGCAACTGTACTGTCGTTATTCGTCACTGTAGTACGTCAACAAAGTTCGCGTAATGTTTTACAGTAAGTACAGTAAAGTACAGTATACATTTTGACACCGTGTACATACAAGTGGTTTTAAGTCTGTATTTTTATACCTCATGTATTGATAATTGATTGATCTTTTTTTTCTGACAACCACGTGTCAAAAGCTAAAGTTTTATAAATACAGTGATTTAGTTATAAGTTTGTGTAGATGCTGAGTGTGTCTGTTGGACCAGCAGATGCGGGTTTAGCTCAAATCCCTGTTTAACAGCTCTGGTTAACTGGAAAGTGATGATTTCTATCACACCTGAGAGAAGAGGGGTGTATGTTTGTGAGGGAACGCAAAAGTAACCTCATTTTTGACAAAGAAAAGGAAGTTGGGAGGATAAAGGAGTCATATGCTGGAATGTAAAAATCCCCTTTGTGCTCATGTGAGTGTCACGTGACGTGTTTTATTCAAATGCTATTCAAATCAGACTAGTTTATATTTTGTTAATACTTCAGTAGTTTATTGAGAATCTTCACTGTCCATATGTCAGAATCACAGAGGAAAATAAGATGCTTTTCATAACAAAACATTCCTTTTAGAAATCATTGCATACATTCTTATAAATAAATAGTTAAATAAAACAAGTTAATACATTAAATACCTTCAAATGTTATAAATAAACCTTGTCACTACGTCGTTCTTTGAACGTTTACATCCCTCACTATTTCTACAACGAAATAAGTAAGTTGATAAATATATTAGCTTAAATTCTCAATTAATTAAACATGACAGGTGTAGTGCCCTTAGTATACAGCTCACGACTGAGTACATAGTACTCAATGTAGGACTCTCACTGGGTCTGTTGCGTTTTAAAATCAAACATTACATTGTGACGCAGGAAGGAGTCTCAGCATCAAAATATTTTAACAAATGTCCTGAGAACGTACTTAGCTCTGAAACGTAAGTTTTAACACCAAACTCCTCGTACTGATGGCTTAAGTCATACAGCTAACTGCGGTCCACCTCACAATGCGAACACACCAAAAAACGTTTTGGCAGAATCTTCTTCAATGTCCTGCACGTGTTCGGTTTGGGTCGACAGTTTATCATCCTCCAGAAGTTTAAAGACGGCTCCCAGGTACACCGTGCTGTAGGTGGTCTCCCCGTTCTCTCCTGATTGGCAGACAGAGTTTGCCGAGTTCTGCAGGGGCCTTTTTTGACCCATCGCGTCTGAATCTCGCCAGATACTGTGGCTGAGGTATTTCTGCTTTACCTCGTCACTGTCACTATCCAGCTTGCAGTTTATGGCGTAAGACACCTGACTGTACACGAAATAAAGACCATCAGCCGGAATGTGAATCTCATCGTTTTCCAGCTTTAGGCCGCCCTGCTCAAAGGACTGATCCACTCCACTGACCCACTTTAACAACTTTGGACTGCCACTCAATACACCTGAGAAGAGAAGAGAGACATTTTTGAGATGGTGTTCTAATGTGCTTTTCAGCTAACAATTTTAGGTTGTAAAAACATTTCCATTAAGTAACAAAAACATCAAAGATGTTATTTTGTAAGTGCTAGGACCACGTCTAGTTTTTTAGACGTTGTATTAACATTATTGATTGGCTATAAGAACACTATTCAAACATTTTTTAATTCTGTAATGTTTCTGTAATGTTGTCCACTAACTACCTAAGAATAACTTATTTTTGATATTGAGATAATGTTAGGTAACGTTCTCACAATGTTCCCCATTAGCTGAGTAGGCACTGAAAAGTTAAAAACTGTTTCTATGAACTCTAACTATCTGTGTTACACAACCTAGAAAACTGTGACTGTGTAAACTAGTCCTGGGCTAACACCTGTTTCCTGTTTTTTGAGTGATGTGGTTAGTGATCACTGCCTTTATCTTTAAATATGTATTCAGTGAAGCAATCATTGTTATCATTGTTGTGTGGGAGCTTCCCAACCTTTTGCCTCCACCCTCCTCCTCTACAGCACTCAAAGATTTGTAAGGACTCTTTATGTTACTGGTTTTGCATCACTGCTCTTGAAAAACCAGGCAAGCTAATGTTTGATTAAATATCCAGTTGTGGCTTTGTGCCAACAGTAATCCATCTTTGTCTGGTTTTCCCTTTCACAAACTTGGACTTTTGCAAGATCTGATAAGATGTTTCACTCAGCTAACAAAGCTGAACCTCTGAGGAGTTTGAAAGTATGACGTATCGTGAGATTGGTGTAAAGGCAGAATCACAGTTTGAGATGAACTCACCATGTAAATGAATAGCAGCCTTTGTGCTCTCAGCGATTTGCTGTAGGACTTTTCCATTCTCTGTTGAAAAGAGGATTTTGATCAGTTTCACATGTTGCCAGTCATTCTACATCTTACATACGATTCACATCGAAGTAATGCGTTATTTTGCAAAACTATGCAGCAACATAAGTACCCAGCTAACCATTTTAGCTTGTGAGAACGTTTCTGTAACATTTTCATTGTGTAACAAAAACTTTAAAACGCAAAACAAAGTAACTGCACATTTTGCCAGTATTTGAGATTTGACCATAATCAGGTCTTGTGGGTTTAATTTCAAGAAAAAGCTTAAGCTAGAAAGACTGTTAAACATCATGTTTAAAGACGTGAAGAAAAGCTGGGTGTGATATTTACCTGATGGTGTGCTTATTTGCTTCCCGGACAAAATGGAAATCTTTTTTTGGTCCTGTTTCTGCGGAAGACATCAGAAGAATTTAGAGTTTGTCAAGCATGAGAACCTCATTAATTGATCAGATGCTTCTATAATATTTTCCTCTCACACTGAAGTTTTGCTCTTACCATCATATGCAGGGTGAAGAAGAGAGACACCACAGCACAGAGAACGATGAAGATGATTATAGCAAACGTCTTCCATATCCAACTTCGAGAAGACTTGACCGTTAGAGGAACCACAGTTGTCTGATAAACACCATCTCCACCCGCGTCCAGATCGACTACTGTTTCGTGTTTCACCATTCTGTTTCTTCTCTGTTACTTCTGTTACTTCTCTGTGTTACTTCTGAGTCTGTGAAATGAAGATGTACAGGCTGTTTTATATCTTGTATGAAGGGGAAACTCCAGTGATGTCAGTTTGCAGCCAGGCTGAGGAACAGAGGTTGGTTCGAAAAGGGAAAGAACACCTTCAGTTTAGCAACACCAACTTTCCACCCACACACACACACACCACTATTGTGCTACAACACTACATGCTAACTTACAACTATAACTTGACTTTATAGTTACATTTAAATGAACAATTTATGTTTTTAATAATTGTTTGGTAACATTAATAACGTTTATTACAGACTTCGCAAACGTGTTATAGTAAATATTCCATATACTGTTAAAAGTGAAATGTTAGTTTATTTAATATTATATTTCATTGTACAGATGACACAGCACTACAATACATGTATATAATGTTTGCTAAGAAGTGTTTCTGCTTGTGTAATACATTAATATTATTAGTGTACTGCCGGATTAGTATATAAGTTTAATAATTTCACATTTAATGATTCGTTTTTGATTTCGTGGTATGATCTGGTTAACCGGTTAGCTGGTTAATGAGCCACAGGCACTTTCAGTTTTGAGTTGGTGATGTAATTGTAGCACATTCCACTGGCAGTATAAACACAGCTGGTTTACTTCCTATTGGGAGATTCCACATCTTAAAATTCTGCTGGCTTTTACCATTTGTGTTTTTGTTTTCCCTCTCCTTTTCACTCTCTCTCCCTCTCTCTCTTTCTAACAATCTCTTCCTCTCTCTCTCTCTGTCAGTGAGAATACAGGTTTGTTACTGAACTTAATCTGTACAATATTTTAATTTGAGACTTTCTAGTGGAAAAAACAGCTTTTCCTTTTCAGTCTCTCCCTCTCTTTCTCTGTCAAACAGAACTACAGGTTTGTTATTGAATGTAATGTGTAGTTCATTTTGAGACTTTTAAATGCAGCTGATATATACACACACACATTGATCTGTATGTATGTAACTTTTTGTGTGTTCTCTGGTTTGTGCTGCCCTTCATGTCTGTCCAACACAATCTCATGGCATTTCGTAACTATTTTACGTTGTAGCGATTTTATAGCTAATCTGTATGCATTCGTACAGTTTCATTTGTACGTGTTTGTGTGAGCTGCTTTCACTATAGGAATTGTTAGGGCTGGGGGTGGCCCTTTATGTTTGCTTTCTGAATTCAAACAAAATAAAATAGTAAAACGTTTTCTCGTGAAATCAGGTTGTTCTGTCTTAACTTGAGATCTTGGCAGCCTCTGCAGCTACACCATATATGTTTAGTTCCTGGTCTGTAGCATTAACAGAGGAAATAACCACCACAATGACACTCTGTCTCTATAGACACTCCTCTATACAAACCCTGTGAACTCAACTCTCTCTTACTCACAGTATCTTCTTTATTCATTTCCCTTGAGTAAAGTTATTTTTACAAGCTGCTTTTTGAAATGACTGCTACATTAGTAGAAATATGGATACAGAAAGCTTGTGGGAGGGCTACACCCTGGATTACACCATCTGACTCAACCTCTTTGTTACAGATTGTAATAGTTTCTTATGTTGCTTAAGGAAATTAAATGGAAACTGTTTGTTAAGTTTTTCATAATCTCCCAACCTTGAGGCAGTTGAGGATCTTACAGGTCTTATTAGTGGTATCCCAGCTAACAATTTTAGGAGAACATTTCTGTAATGTTTTCATTAATTACCAAACTGTTAAAATGTTATTTTGAAAGTGCTAAAAACATTCGAAACATCCAATGTTTTTAGATGTTGTGTTAGATGTTGTTGTTTTGTTATCAGAACGTTATTCAAACTTTTTAACTCCACAATGTCTTTAAAAACATTCCACTTAAAACATTCCACAGCTACTTATGAATAACATTGATGATATGTTTGATTCTACAAACGTTACTGTAAGAACGCTTTTGATAACTTGAGAGAACATTTAGAGAACGCTATGGCTGTTTATGTGTTATGTAGTGATGCAGTGATATTTATCAAGTCCAGTTCTGTATTTGTGGGGCTGCGTGACATTTATGTGAAGTGATATGAGTCTGTATGTAGGCACAGAAGGGTTGCCCCAAAGCTAAAATAACATCTTCAAACAAGTTTCCTAGAGTCTTGTGCTTAAAATAAAAGTTATCAGTTAAATGACATCAGAAAACTGTGATTAATGTCTGTGAATCTAAATCAGCTTTGTTGTTAAAAAAACATTTAACAATGAAAAATCACTCGTTTACGAACCGTATCGTGGCCATTAAAGAATGTGTAGCATTTTTTTCACTACAGTGGAAGTGACTGGAGACAAACTGTTGAACTTGAAAAAGTAGTTATACAGGTTTAGAATGACATGAATTTTCCTTATAGGCCAAAGTTTGAGATTATTACAGTAAAGCTTTTTAAAACAGTAGTTTGCCAAACTGCCCATTTAATAAGCTTTACTTTAAAAGAAACCCAAAACACATATTATTTGGCTGAGTATTATTTTATTAAGCCATGTCTTAAATGAAAGACCAACCACACTGGAAGGCACAGGTGTGTAAACAGGTTTGGGTTTTCTTGAAAAATTGTCTTTGTCATAGCGGCAGAATCATCTGTGACCTGCAGCAGCTTTGTGGAGGTGTTTTTAGAAAGCAACACCATCAAACAGCACCTGTAACATGAGATCAAAGAGCAGAGCGATGAGAGGGGGACGCGTGGGAAAGCCCCCGTATTTTAGGTCATTTTTATGTGGTTATGCAGCGTTATGGCTGGGTGAATACTGTGAGGATTCCTGCTGCACTTTCCATAGTTCTAACCCTCTCTCCATTTTCACTGTCTTTTGTCCCCGTAATGCTCCATGGAGGACGGGAGGTGTGACGCAGAGCACGGCTGGTTTCATTGCTGCTCTCTGTCTGTGGTTTAATAGCTTCACCACAAGCCAAAAAAAACACAGTTCTCTCTGCTTGCTTTAGAAGTTTATCAGATGTAGTGATCAGAGGAATTTCTAATCTATAGCTCTCCATGTTAAGTTTCAAACCTGGGTTTAAACCTGGCCTGGGTCATGTTCTTGTTCTTATCTGTCCCCCAGCCTAACAGGGAACGTTCTCAGAACATTGGCTTATGTTGTTTAAATATTCTCTCAACAGTATGAATAAACATTCTTGCAGTAACATTAGAAGAATGTTTTTAATATCAAACAATCTTAAGTTGTTAGTGGAGAAATGTTTGAATAACATTCTTAAACCTTAATACAACATCAAAAAAACCTTTTTTTATGTTGTTTTAAAAAGTTCCTACCAATCAGTTTTAAAATAATGTTTTTAACATTTTTATTACCTAATAGAAATGTTAGGGAAACATTCCTACAACCTAAAATTGTTAACTGGCCCTGTAATTTCCTGTCTCTGCTGCTGTTTATTAATGAAGATTTTAAATGACAGATATTTATGTAGCAGGTGCTTTTATCCAAAATGGTTTACAAATAATAACATTTTCACCTTAAAAGTGAACAACAAACAATTAAAATGACAAAATGTCTATAAACAAAATGTCTGTTACCTCATGTAATCACCTGCCATCTTGTTTGTGTCGACATGTGACACATAAACAAGTGTGATAGTCACACTCATCTGTCACAAGTACATTTTAAGGATGGTTTTATAGCAAAAACAAGGGATGCACCCTCAACTGACCCACAACATCAAAAACTGTGTGATGTAAACTTCATTTAGCACAAACTCTGCTCATGTTTGCTTTTATAAAGTATTTGTCTTGCTGTACAGCTATATCTGCTGCTACAGAACCACATAGCTGCACACCAAACAACTTTAATAGAAAACAGTATCGGATATTTGAACTGATTATTGCATTTGTTTGTTTGTTTGTTGATTCACGGACTAATCATGCAGAGTGGAGGGTCTTGCATTTAGAAGAGTTTATGTTGCTCTTTGCATACGTGCAAAAACCACAAGCTAACAGGAAATGGGTGACTGTGCACAAACACACATTTACAAATAAAGGCTGAGTTCAGTCGCTTGGCATATTGACACAGAACAATGTTAATAAATTGCTCTTCTATTCCTACATGTTAAAGAACGTTTGATTCAGGAAAATGTACAGACTGAGCTTTCTGTGTTTTCTGGTTGTGTTTAAGTTACTTTTATGTCACCCAAGCTGAAATTTAAGCCTGAATCTGATTGTAGTTCAGCCTTCAAAATGCTAATCAAAAGATAAACATCACTCTGGCTGCCCCAGCTAACAGGAACGTTCTCTCAAAGTTCTCCGAGTTATCAAAAACAGCTTGCAATAGTAGAATATAGTTGCATGTAGTTTTAGTAGAATGTAATGTTATATGCAGAATCATATATGTAAAAAAAATGTATTTTTAAGTAGTTAGTGGAACGTTTTAAGACCACTACAGAATTAAAAAATATTTGAATAACATTTTAATAATGTATACATTTATTCATTTAGCAGACGCTTTTATCCAGAGCAACTTACAAAGAGAGAGAGCATTTAACATTTTGCCCAGAGAATCAACAACAATATAACCAAGCAATAATGTTAATACAACGTTTCTACAACCAAAACTGTTGTGTATCACTTGTTAAGAACGTGGGAATGTGTAAATAATACTAACATGATGCATGGAAAAGCTGATGTAGTACTTTCGCTGGAAAGTGCATGTGTGGATGAGGCTTGATGTAAAGGGGAAAAAAGAGGCCAGAAAAGGGGAAGTGTTGTTTTTGAAACAGGGACGTGAGAGTAATGTCACTCGTACGCTCTTATCCTCGACTTTCAATCTAGCGAAAGAAGAACAGAAACACTTAAATGTGTGTTTAGAAATGTCATAATCTTCTTCCTCTAAAAGATTGTACATTGGTTGTAATAAAAATAGTGGTTTAATGAATAATTATTTGTTGAAACATGAATAATTAATGAATCATTTCAGCCAAGCTGAAATACTTAGATGCTACACAGTATGTTGTATTTTTAATTTATAGAGTCTGTTTTATCCTTTCTAATACAACAAATGTGATGTCCTGTTTTCTCATTACAGTACAATACTGTATAATGAATTACAAACTATAAACGTCTTCCTCAACCTGCCACAGTCTGCCAACCATAAAATGAAATAACTGACAGCTAATGCTGAAATGTGTTTTCAGGCTGAAGATTAAACTAATTAAGAGGATTTGTAGATGAGGGGAATTCAGAAAAGTGACTCATAGGACATGAAATTAGTTGCCTTTGTCTGCTGTGGTTACAGTGTCAGTGGAGGTAAACTATTGGAAGTAAGATTCGACAGGTTGGCAAATGTCAACAGTGTTTCAGGACTAACCAAAACCAGACAGTGCACTGAATATTGTCTTTAACATACCACTCAGTCCTTCCCTGACCTTAACTTTAACATCATGCATATCAGCCAAAAGGGAAGGAGTGTTTGGTTACGCAATCCAAACACAAAGTGTGTACCTGTGGCTTAAGTGGGTTTGTGTTGGTGGATCTCTTTTCTGAAAGCTGTCAAAAAGGCCACATAGCCACAACTGCATGTTGACTGGCTCCCTCATGAGGCAACTTGTGTTAAATGAAAGAAGACCTCGTTTTCCTTTGGGTGACGTGTCCACAACAAATCAAATTACACTTGATAGAAAGCTGTTGCTTTGAATAGACTTTATTGAGATGAAACATGAAAGTTAGTTTGGTACACAAATATTACAAATTGACTTTAGGATTTATTTCGAATAAATCATGTTTACTGTTCAGCAGGACTTAAATGTTTAAATGAATATTTTGAGGAAAATCTTTAATTCTACTCTAAATGCAATTGTTTTTTCAATGAAATACACAAATAACAGTTTGCACATAAATTACTTTAAGACAAAATATTTTAATATTAAAACTTCAAAAATATTTTAACACTGACTCTAAAATAGTTTATATAATATATATTTAAAACATCTTAACATAATATTTTAAAACAAACACACAAGAGACGTTAATTTCTTTAAAACCCAAAAATGGGCTTGAGAACTAACCATACAAACTTTGTATCACTGGACCCACAGGTGAGCAGGAATGTGGAATTTGAGAAGAAAACAGTGCATTTTATATTATAAATACAAACTTTAAGTCACATGTGCGATTCAACCCTGAGAAACTCTTACAAACTCTAAGTGAAATTGTAATTCAACCCTGAGAGGAATATAAAGGAATTTGTCCTAGAATTATTATGGGCTGTTCAGCAAGATGATTTCCCAGTAAGTATGTTCATCTTCTGTTGACACTAGCATGGACTGTTGGATTATATTCAGGCTGATGCGGTCTCCCCTCATCAGACGGACCACTCTGCTCAATGAAACAGACCCTTCTTCATAATGAATGACCTCACTCAGTTTCTTCTCTCGTTTTCCGTTTCCTTCGTTCCGAACCAGAATAACATTCTGTTTCCTCATGCCTGGTTTGCTTTGATCGTTTGTCTGAATGGCTTTCTGGAAGTAGACCTGAGCGTTGGTGTAGTAGAGGCCACTGACTTTAATCTCAACAGTGTTGTTCTGCAGCGAGAGAGCTCTTTTCCCACACGGAGGGTTACATATCCAGACTTCCTGATCTGTAGGATTTGGGGAGAAGAATGGAAATATTATTGGCATTTATTAAGTTCTGAAAGCTGCAATCCATGATTTTAGCCTCCACCGCCATCTCTCTTTAAATCAAAAAATTGCAGGTGTCTTATTATTTTCTTAATGTGGCTGACAGGTTTAAATGCTTAACAACTGGTAATGAGATCGTTTTGAATGCTTGTCTGTCATGCAATTGCCCAATAACTGATTTTTGTTCATTTTTAACTAAAGCTTTTTTATAAAGGAAGAAAGCTGAGGGAATTAAATATTGTGTTTGAATTCATTACAGTGATATTTGATTTATTATGCAATTAGGAAGCACTTGATTGGTCAGATCTTGACTGATTTATTCAGCTAACATTGTAACACAGATACATGTTTTATTGTGTTTTATCTTTGTACCACTGTTTGTTCCACTGGTGGGGGCCCGAGCAAACGTTCGTCCCACATGTGTCTTGCATTAAAACAGGACGTGAAGTGAGGTTGAGGAAGAAGAGGAACATTTCCACCTCCTTCCTCGCGCGGAGCGCCGCACCGACACACGCGTACACGTGCTGGTTATATTTCCACTGAATCATACTGCCTCTGCAGTAAACATTAAGAAAGTGTCACTGTGGTCACTGTATCTGCTTCATCTCTGAGTGAGAGGAGGTGAGAAACCAACCAGACAATCAGACTGCGGAACAATTGTACCGTTTCCAACTTTACTGGAGTGAAGGTCGGCATAGTAACCCGTCTGAAAACTCCTGCTGCTGAATCATTTTTAAGATGGGACTCATTAAAACATGTGCTAACTTTAGCCTTTCAAAAATGCTTACAGCTCCTTTTCTCAAGATACCCTGTTGTTATTATAAGGCTTTGAGCATAAAACTTTACATCAATTATATACAAGAGCTATACAGTATATGAGTACGTGTGGGAAATTTCAGATCAGATTTAGTGCTTTTAAAATCACTTTCAGGCCGCAATCAATTCTTTAAAAGCAGAAAAGCACATGTCCAACTTCCTCAATACAACTGAAAAGCCTCTGAAAATAATGAGAAAAGCAAAAGTCCCCTCGTGCAGCTTCTGTGAGGCACACAAACACTGAGAAAGGGAGAGTTTCTGTACAATTGAAGATTGCTCACCCCTGATGAGATGAATATAGTTTCTGAAGGGCTGAGCAGCCAGAGAACCTGAAAGCAAAAGTAAAGCCAGATTATTTGCTCTTTTCAAATGTATTGTTTAAAGAGCACAACAAGATACAGACTTTCCCAAAAAGATAATGGCTTTTGTGCAAAAAACACCAGACAAAAGAAATGATGCATTGTGGTGATGTGATGTTCTGTGTATTTTTCATTTTGTGTTGTCAAACAGTCAAAGGTTAAATTCTCTGCTTACTCTTCATCATCAGGACTTACCGATCAGCAGCTCACTGTAGGAGTTGACAAATTCTATAAAAGAGGACTSAATTGTTACTTTCYTGCAAGTTATAAGGGTTTATATTTTCTCATTGTATTGTACTGTTGAAACTAAGGACTGAAATCGATCACATTTACACAAACCTTCTTGTCTGGATTCTTTGCCTGTTGTGTTTGTATTGTGCTAATAAAGAAACAATTAAAACATGTCATTACTTCGTTCTTCTTAAAGAAAACAGTCAATCAGACCCTATTACAGAATTCATCGAAACAATGTTTTGAACTATGCAGTGGCAATAATATGGCAATTTTAGGCCACCTTCTTCTCGTTGAAACTCTTTGCAGCAAGAAATACTGTAATGACCAATAGAGCTGCAGACATCAGGCAGCACCAACCAATCAGGAGCCGGAATTTGGGGTGACTCGATCCAGTCATCTTTGTGACTGGCAGAAACCAAGAAAAAGGAAACATTACATGTCAGAGGTATCATGATGTAGGATGAAGTCTCCATCTACCCCACTGACCTAAATGCATGTGCTATATTACCAAACAGCCATAGAAAGCACAAGAGCACTTAAAATACACCACAATAAATACAGTACAGTCATATATGTGAAGAAAAATGTGTTTGCTGTCATTATAACTCACAGAGATACATCGTGTAGCATTGTTCACTAAGAGTTTGAATAAACATGAGGTGTGTGTGGCTGAAAGCAATTCTGTCTTTCATTGAGGTGATTTCCTGTTACCCACCGAGACCAAAGCTTTACTCACAGGTAAGCAGATCACCAACTACTGGTGTTTAAATCTCTTTAAATTTAAACCTTATCTTATAATAGATGTTTGTTTTTTGCAACAAAACAACAAAACAGAACAACATCACACACACACATTCTTGTTTTTTTTTTTAAAGAAGAACAGCAAGTGAATTTCTAAAACAATTACTAGCATTACTAGTAAACTAGCATTTTACTGATTAACTTGTTAAAGTATCAGTTAAAGTTGTAAACTTGTAAAATGTTGGCAGGCCCTTGAAGCTTCTAATTGACTAATAATATAATAAAAAATTCCAGGCTGAGGGAAGGGGGGGGTTTGAAGAAGTGGTTATTGGAGAGTCTGTCGATGGAAGTCTTGGAACTGACTGTGTGACTAAACTCTGAGGATAATCATTTTCGTTCCTGTGTTATCTTCACTGTATCTGACTCTATCCCTGTTTGTAATTGCAAACCCCAATGAAAAAAAAATACTCCTTAAATTAATTTGTACTTAATATCTTACTCTTCTAATTCAAAGAAGAAAAGTACAATAACTGATGAACTGAACCCAAGGCAAAAAAGCAATTGTAAAAATGTGATCAAGATTCATAAAGAAAGGTAGCTGAACTTACCTTAGTGTGTGCTGTAGTGTGAGATCTGACTGAATGATGTATAAACGTGAACAGTAGACATGGTCTGTCCCACAGGGTTTCCCCTTTCATGCTTTTACTTTACAGTACTGGACATTTTTACTCTCTTTCACACACACACACACACACA
>JAZGTK010006131.1:0-21280 GCA_036877625.1 Ambastaia sidthimunki
ATTTACAGTAGATTCAGATTAATAAGTCGTGTCTCGTTTCAGTTGCCAGGGGGTGAGGAGATTCCTCTTCCTCCAATAGTTCTGGGCAGGCTTGGTTCAGATCCAGGCAAGAAGACTGTGTGCATCTACGGCCACTTAGATGTTCAGCCAGCCAGCAAAGAGGATGGGTGGGACACACCTCCCTTCACTCTGGTAGAGAAAGACGGTATGAACACACACACACACACATGTAGGTAATATGTAGGTACTGCAGGTAATATGTTACCACGTTTGATCCAGCTGAAAAATGTTAAACTCCTGCTGAAAACTAGTTTTGTCCTGTTTGCATGTGGACACAAGAAGAGGAAGAAATCTGAGTGACTCAGCGTGTTACATGTGCTTCTCTAAGAGATTTCAAGGCAAATCCTGTGTGTGTCTTTTTCTGCTGAGATAGATCCGACGCTTGAGTCAAATCTTGTGACCTGTCAGCTGATTCCTATCCAGTCTTAAATGTTTAAAACTTTCCCTGATCTGCATGTAATAAAGAACATATTGTTTATTTTGTTTTCTGTCTGATACTGTAAATCAACAGCATGAAATGTTGAGTCCTGTTTTAAAATGCATTGAAATGCTTTATAAGGACTTTATTGAATTGTGTTGTAGGTAAAATGTTTGGGCGAGGAGCTACTGATGATAAAGGGCCTGTTCTCGCCTGGTTCAATGTCATTGAGGCCTATCAGAAGATTGGTCAGGTGCAAACACTCATTTTCTGCCTTATACTATACACTCATTAAACCTTGAACCCTGTGCAAAGTCCTCAGAGCAGCCGACAGTATCAGTAGCTCAGAATTCCTGCTGTTTAAAATTATCTTATAAGCTGCCTTGCCTAATCTAGTTATGACCTGAAATTTAGCTGTGATAAAATAAGGAATAAAGCGCAGTTACGTGTGAATCTGGTGTCACCAGCTGAGGAACAGCTGAGCTAAAAGGTACAAAAGATCATTGTTTAAAAATCAATTCGCACGCAGCTGATAACTGCTGCATGTCCTCATCATTATCACTCAGATGTCACTAGTTTTACTGGGACAGCATGACAGTCTGAACGTTGTTTGGTGATCTTTGGCTTCTCTTTCATCATTTAAATCATCAAGCAAATGTAATTACACAAGGTCTCTTCAAGCCTTTGGCCAAAATTAAAATGCAACACTCAGTTTCAGACAGAGAGTAACAGCTTTGCTTTAACAGAGCAAAAGGATGTGGGTTTGAATCCCAGACAACACGCATCCAGATTAAATATATACCTTAAATTAACTGTGAGTTACTTTGGATAAAAGCGTCTGCCAAATGCAAACATGTAGATGATCTTCATCCATCATCTTCATCTTGATCTATGGTCTGAAAAAAGCTTCTGAAAGTCTAAAAAGCTTTTTTATCACAGGAACTTCCCATCAATATAAAGTTCTGCTTTGAGGGAATGGAGGAATCTGGCTCAGACGGATTGGACCAGCTGGTTTTCTCTCGTAAAGACTCTTTCCTTAAGGACGTGGACTACGTCTGCATCTCTGATAACTACTGGCTGGGGAAGGACAAGCCCTGCATCACCTATGGACTGAGAGGAATCTGCTACTTCTTTATTGATGTAAAAGTTAATGATCTACTGTCAGATTCTTCTGTCTACAGGAACTTTTGACCCTGTGACCAAATGATAAATTTTATCCTCACTAGTCTGAATTTAATAGTGTTTTCCAGAAAATATGTTCCTCACGCTACTTTTACCCATTTTTTAAAAACTTTTTAAGCTTAGAGAGCATTAAAGGATCTTCAGGAATCTTGTGTCTGATGTGAATATCTCTTGTGTTTTCAGATAGAATGCTGTGACAAGGATCTTCACTCTGGCGTGTTTGGAGGGTCTGTTCATGAGTCTATGACTGACCTCATATCTCTGATGGGTGAGATATTTGATTTCATTGTATTGTTGACATGCAAAGGTATCCTGCAGGGTTCTGCTGTAGACCCTTCTGGACTTTGGTTTAGAGCAATTAGCGGTGATTTCCTTTGGATCGGTTTTGAATGAACCAGTTACGTTTTAAAATGCTAGAATGTGTGTGAATGTCGTGTTTCAGGCTCATTGGTGGATAATAAGGGGAAGATTTTAGTCCCTGGGATTTACGATGACGTGGCTAAACTGACTGATGAGGAGAAGAAACTATATGAGAAGATTGAATTTGATATGGAAGAATATGCCAGAGATGTTGGAGCTCAGAAACTGCTGCATGACTCTAAGGTACCTGAGCTGAGGTCATTTCACTTCCTGCTGATAATCTCACCTGTATTAGCAACCAGAGCTACACAATCATTCAAAGTGAAGGTAAACCACAAAAGATGTGATTTAATTAACAAATGATGTTCTTTGGATGAGCTGTGAGCTTTAACGTGGTTCTGTCAGTATTTATATTATCCAAAGTTGTTGCTGAAACGATTCAGTTTAATTCATACAGTGCTTTCACAATTGGAAATTCACTAGCCTAACTTTTTAACTTATTTTTTTTAAACTTATTTTTTTTAAAACTTAACGTTTTAACTTAATTGCTGGATTTGTTTTTTGTCTGTGCAGGAGCAAGTTCTCATGCATCGCTGGAGATACCCCTCCCTTTCTCTACACGGCATTGAGGGGGCGTTCTCGGAGGCAGGGGCCAAAACTGTCATTCCTCGTAAGGTCAACGGCAAGTTCTCCATCCGCCTGGTACCTGACATGGATCCTAATGTGGTGGAAAAACTGGTTTGTGGTGTTTTCTTGTTTAAAGCACTGTTGGTATCTGCACATCTTATCAACATGGTGCTCGTGTTGACTGCTGTCCGTCACACAGGTGATTTCTCACCTGGAGAAGAAGTTTGCAGACCTGCAGAGTCCCAACAAGCTGAAGGCATATATGGGACACGGAGCCCGAGCTTGGGTGTCTGACTTTAACCATCCTCACTATATGGCTGGAAGAAAAGCCATGAAAACTGGTAAAATATTTCACTCAAAATAACATCACATTAGCCTTGAGTCTGACTGGTCTTAAGTCCAGCTCAATAAAGTTTTGTGAACCAGTACAAGATTTATGTCATGCTGTTACCTTTTCAGATGAATAACAAAACAACACATTTGTCGTGAGATATGTCCAGTTGCTGTGTAGAGTTTCTGAAAGCCTGTGTGACTATCTTTCACTGTTTTTAGTTTTCGGTGTGGAGCCCGACCTCACTCGGGAGGGTGGAAGCATCCCTGTCACTCTGACCTTTCAGGAAGCCACAGGAAAGAATGTTATGCTGCTTCCTGTCGGCTCTTCCGATGATGGCGCTCACTCACAGAACGAGAAACTCAACAGGTAATGTTTTCACGCAGCTATGACAACCATCTCATAGTTAAGATCTGCTTTTAAAACAGCTACACATTACAATCACAGGCAAACTTTACTCATGCACACTGAGAAGTTCTCATCTGTTAAATAAGAGGAAAATAAAAGCAATACATTCAGTGTTTTTATTTTGTTTTAACAGATCCAACTATATTCAGGGCACCAAGATGTTGGGCGCTTACTTCCATGAAGTGTCTCTGCTTCGTTAACTGGATTTCTGAATGACAAGTTTGTATTTCTGAACCTTGTGGACTGTTGACAGTCTGTAATGAGCCACTTCAGATGTGATTTGTAAAAACAATGAATGGGGATCTGTTGCCATTTGCTTCTTCTGTAATCCAGTTCTAAAATCATCCACCATATTTGAAGTCCTTGTGTGTTTTAAAAGAACAAACACACTCTTACACTCAAAAGCACACACTGTTTATTTAGTGGCATGTATTTGTATCAGCCATAACAGCAGTCTGCTCATGTTTTAAGATCTGTGTAATTTTTGATATAGCTCTCATTAATATGAACTATGTCTGTTAAATTGGGGATTGTCTGTTTCTATATGTGCACTAAATAAAAAAGGTGCTCACTGAGAGAGAATGTCTGGTGCCATATAATGAAATTCATATAATATTTAATATATTCATTTGGTTAGTGTGTAAATTGTTTGTTTTAGATATTTTACACCTTACGAACAATGACCAGAGTTACTGAAAGCAGTTACTATTGCTGGATCTTGTAAATGAATGAACCCAAAACACAGATACGTACAAATAAATCAGATTTAGCGCTTCAGATTTAAGTTGAAGAGCAGAACGGTTGTGATGTTATTAAGCTGCAGTTCAGAATGAGAGCAGACGAGGTCAGTGTTTCTTCAATACACACAATAACAGACTGACGCGTGTTTGTCTGATATAAACTGATCAGACGCTCTTCATCATGCGTCACTCATGTTTGTTCCTGAAGGAAGAAAATAAGTTGATGTGTGTCTGATGTTACATGTTCAGTCTGATGCGTTTCTAAACTCCAGATCTGCGTGTCATTGAATATAATGTGTGTGTCATTTAGAAATCTCCTTAATCGCCACCCGAGAGGATGAAAAGACGCACAATTAAACACAAACTGTGTATATTCTTTATTTTACGTTACTGTATAAATCAAGAGTTAATATTACAACATCTGGTCGTGTAATATAAAGTGTAGCACCATGTTTGAGACAGATCCAGCGCTGACGGAGAGAATATTTCATATTTCATGTTTATTCAGCAGTACATACAGGAAAAGAGACAGAACAATGAACATCACAACACATCACAGAATTACATACTGTAAATATCAGCTGAATAAATTCCACCTCGTTCTTTCAACATTTCACTCTGGTTCTCACAATTTCCCTTCTACACTTTCAGTTTTCCTTCACGTGGCACCAGTTTTTGTATCACCACCTTTTGTCCCAGATTTAAATTTTTATCCCTAATTATGTGAAACTTTCTAAAAACATGCAAACTGAACATGTAACGACACAGACCACATACGAGTTTAAACACGCGTGTATTGTAGTGCAACACATGAGGGCAAAACAATCGAACAATCTAATCCCTAGCCTACAAAACAGTTTTTAGTTTTATTATGAGGTGACTTCCTAAATAAACCCAATTTCACATAAATCAAACTTAGTATTATGTAGCTATACTGAGTGTTAACTGGTCATATTTTTAATGTTGCTTAAAACACAATAAAGAATCAAATATATACAAAATTCTTGAAACAAGGAGATAACTGATATCTCACAACACAGAACAAACACTCACAAATACACTCCACTAAGACTAAACACAGCTAAACAAACACATGGACGGACTAAAGCTTTTGTGTATCTACAGCTGAGAACTATCAGCCAAACAGCTTCATTTCTGAAAGCTAAAATGATGGAGTTTGATGGCCATTATCTTCTACATAAAAATCACTTTTATGTTCAAAGTTTCAAACAATCTGCAGTTAGTTAGTTTGGCTGTAATTGTTATGAGCTCTAGTTGTGTTGAAAATGGCTAATAGTGGTCAAACCTTCTGGTTAATCTGGATTGTTTATGGTTCATAATGTTGTTTGATCTTGACATTTTTTTTAAACTCTTAATTTGGAAGATATTCAGACTTTCAACTAATGCATCACATTGATAATTCCTGCTGTTTTTCACACATACAGTCGTGCTTATGAAACCCTGCCGGCCTGTAGCAACAGATACTTGAGATTGTATCTTTATCTCAGAAGTGAAGATGGCCAGTGTTAGTCTGTTAAACTCTCTAGAGATCAGAGATCCTTTCTGGTTTCACTCTTCATCTGTTTCACTCTCCTCCATCTTGGTGTTTGTCTGGTTGGAGACGGGCTCAGAAGATGGTGCTCCAGCGTTTGGGTGGAGAACGAGATCTGCTTTCTCCCTGAGGTTGGAGAGAAGACCAGTGGCATAATCATCATTGTGATTCTCATCATCAACGGCATCATGAAACCTTCTCAGTGCAGGTGATGCACAGCTTTATAATATGCAAAAGCCGTCAGCATTGCATTAACGTTAGTTCCTGAACATATTACTAGCTAATAAATGCTAAAGCTTGCATACGGTAATGTTTTCTCCACAGAAGACGACCAGCAGGACTGACTGTGCACTAGTTCTGCAGCAGTGCCAGTGAAAGTCCAGCGTGATTTGATTGTCCGGTGAAGATGTGAAAGTGCAACAGGGAGAGAAAGAAATTATGCAGATGAGGTGGAAGATTTCAGCTAAATGTGAACACAGAAGTTCAGATGCTGCTCTTTTGAGTTCATTATTCAAACATCTGTTAAATTCTGTAACATTTTTTAAATGTTTCACTAACAATCTAAGAATAACGGTTTTGATATAGTGTTCCTCTCATCCTCTCAGAAGTTCTGCTGCTTCAGGCTCACTGGGCTGAAGATTCTGGAGAGTGGTCTCTGTTCTCCTCTGTGTCTGTAACGCTCTTAGAGTAAAAACAGTTTATGAACACAGAGAGGATACCAGCCCAGCGCTAACTATTAAAACAGTTTCTGTAAAAACACTCAATGAGTGTGATGAGACTATAAAACTGATTCTTTTTATATTGAATTGTGTTTGTATTTGTCATTTGATGGCATTTGTTTGCCAATATCTACAAAGAAGTAAATTAGTTGCTTAGCAACATCTTTCATTTAAAGAAAGACTAATTGCAATGCAGTGTAACAGATGTTATATGTTGAACGGAACACACTTTTGTTTTAGCCAATAATAAAGCTAATTTGTGTAGCGTTCATTCACGAGACTAAAGGTGTCATCATCAAGACCTCAATGTTTGCAGCCTGTGAAAGAACATGCAAGTAAAACAGAGTGAGTCAGTGAATCAGTATTTATGGCTTCCGCCTGAGTGACAGGAGCGGAGGGGTCATCTGGGGACCACTAGAGAGAAAAGCTGCATTATAAACTCAAAAAAACTCTCAAATCATCAAGAATCAGAGTCACTCAGATTCAAGAGAAACTTCATCAAAAAAGACAAAAACCTCAAAGATCTTTTCAACAGGTTTAAGGGAAGACCAGACCAGGTTAAATGTTCAGTAGCTACAACTGTGTGATGCATTAGTTAGTTCACGAAGAACAGAACAAATGATTAACAGACAGATCTGTTAGAAACAGGACAGGAAGACTCAATCAGCCAATCAAATCAGCCAATCAAATCTGCTTATCTGTGAAGATGAATCATATTAAACTGAAGTGACGTACCAGACCCAACACTTCTCTCCACTGCACATGAAAGAAAAGAATGCACAATTATTCTTTCTCAGCAGATGAAACTGTCATTTCTGGATTTGAGAGGACACACAAAACATTCATGATTTTTCTATTGCAGTTAATTTACTGAAAGATTCTTTGGATGTTTAATAGTCCAGAGCAACAAATACCTTTTTAAAAAGGTTTAAATATGTGCCAGAAAAATGAGATATGAGACTCACCCTTGACTTGGGACGGGGAGATGACACCTTTAAAAAACAAATCAAGATGTTTATATCGCTGGAAGGGGAAGATTTTAACAGTTTTAATGACTAATGAGAAAACATTTACAGTCTTTCCCAGTTTCCAGCTAATTGTGTTTCTAATAAAATGCAACTAAATATGACATACGTTTGAAAACTCTCAGTCGATTTTATGGCTTTTGTATCTCAAATCTCACAAATACAAAACAATCTTATGATTGTGACATCTGTTACTGTACAGAACGTGCTGTCTGTCATGTGACAGTTTCCACATTCAGCAGATATTTGACCTTCATTTCAGACAGTGACTTTCAAAGCACGATTCATTCCTTACAACATGCAGCAGAGAAACTGTCGCTGGTGATGTAAGAGTGTGATGTGATGTTATCTGACAGAAAAACAAGTCTGGACTGTTGTAGCTAAGAAAACATCCAGCCAGACATGATGTGACATTTCTAACATGAGCAAGAGTTACCACAATCTTCTGATCAGGGATTGATTTTTGTTCTTTGTTGTGTTTTGTTCTTTACTCACAAAGCTTCTGAAGAAATGCACCACAGGGTTGACGTCTCCACGGCGACGGGTGGAGGAGTGATGGGTTCTCTGTGGAGAGGATGAGAGGTGACCACGAAATGAGCCCTTCAAATAAATAAACACAACATCATGACCACAGCCATGTTGTAACAATACATATTAAATGCATACAGCATCCCAGCTAACAGCGAGTGTCTCAGAACATTGTCTAATGTTCTCTAAATGTTTTCTCAAAGTTATATATAATGTTCTTATAACCAGAAAATAACGTTAATAAAAAAAATAAAGACTCTTCAAAAATCCAAAATTCCCAAATTTGAATTGTTTTGGTTAACTAATGAAAACGTTAATGGAAACTCTTTCAATATAATTTTATATAATTTTGTATAATTTATATAATTTTTATAATTAAAATGTGTGTGTATATATATATATATGAACATAAAGACTAAAACAGAGTTGACGAGATCATGTACAGTATTGTAATTTTCCCTCAGAATAATAATAAAGTAATAAATTGATTTTTCGCATCTAGAACAGCACAACGCAGGTGTGGTCCAATCAGATTAGAGAACCAGTGTGCGTCATACGTCACACGCGTTTAGCGTGTGTAAATAACTCCAGTAATATTCAACACGTGTCATTTGTCTTGTGGAAATTTTAAGAAGCGCATGTTTGAAACTAAATGTGGAGTTTCAGGTTGGAGATCAGGTCGTACAGACACTGTCTGACTTTATCACAAACATTGTGAAAGTTTGATCATCAAACTCTCCAATATAAACAAACATTGTGAAGTTAGATTGCGAGTCATTTTGCTCACTGTCTTCTTATTTATAACTGAGTCTTTTATTCACAATTACACAATATAGTTTTTAATCAAACGCTGGTGTAAATAGAAACGCGACTCCCATGTTGAATCTCATGTAACTAAAGCAGCTGAAATTATGAGTGAAAACAGCTCGTCTGAATTTTCATTCTGTGCTGAAGAAAAATATTTCATTTATTTACTCTGGCAGCAGTAAAGAAAACTGTCAGAACATTCATCTTTGAGATTAAGACTGCCAGTGAAAATGACATGCCAATGAAATGTTATATGACACTGTAAAATAACATGTTGTGAGTGTAAAAACAGCAAAGATTACAATGGTACATGTGTTACACATGTGACTTTACAGAATATATTCTGAATTCAGATTGTGTTTGGTGTCACAGCAGGGACAGTAGGTGACAGTTGTCACTGATTTCCTGTTTAAATTAATTATGGAAGCAACATTCATTCTGCAAATAACAGTTACCATGTGAACGGTTAAGATCCCTCCAAAAGATGACTGCAGTCCAGTATGATCATGTACAAAACATTCAAAGTCAGTTAAATTGCTACAACATCAAACAACACTAAACTCAGTAGATATCTTTTATAGACCCCTGAGTTTTTTATTCATGTCTGTTCACCAACCAACAATTATTAACCCAATCAACTACTAACTGAATCCTAAACTGTTCTAGAACTGTTCGAATTGAGCTGCTCCATCTACTGGCAAGATGTTTAGAAGATGTTTTCATGATGATTCAATCTGCTGTTATCTATGACCTACCTTTCCCTTTCTCTTCTTGTCCCCTCCGAAGAACCTGCTGATCTGCTCCAGAACACCGGGGCTCCTCTTCTTCCTGCCCAGACCGAAGGGGCTTTGGCCAGATGTGCTTGCAGTGGCCATTCTAGATGTTGATCTGCTTCAGGTCTACAGTCTGGACGGCCACGAAAGTCCTTCTCCGGTCAGTCTAAAGTCCGTTCTGTGGACACTCTGCAAAGCTCCTCGATAGTCTTCGGCACCTCTGAGGAAGAAGGGCTGGTCTTTGAAGGTGTCGTCCCCTCCGCTGCATGGAATCATGGGAGATGAGGTGGGTCTGTAATATCGTCAGTGGTTCTGGGCCGGTGCCAGTTGTTCTTCAGAGCTCTGGGTGCGAGTGGAGGGTGTCACTGCCCTGCTCTCTGATGAAAGAAGCTGCTGTTGTTCTGATCCACATCTGCCTGAACTGAGGCTGACACAACAAGGCCCGTCTGTCAGAGAGAAGCAGAGCTCAGTGCACAACCGTTTTCTGCACAATCAAGTCATTGTCCTGATGACTCATGTTCTTTATACAAATAGTTTACACTGACATACAACATATGGTTTGTCACATCCTAAGTGCTTTGTAACTTTGCAACATGTGCTTTGTAAAATGCAGTTTGTATGACAGAAGAACGTCTCCAAAAGTTTAAACATCAGCGACGCTCCCTGATGATGTCACGCTACTGTTGAGTGAACACTTGACCTTCATTTCTGTTCATTGAATTTTATTTCAAAGCAGTTTTGCATTGAACCAATTCGTGGTCTCGATTTCCTCTTGCCTGCTTGTTCTGCTCATTTAAAAAATTTGAATCTACAAATGAATTAATTTTATTTTAGTGATTTCATAATTCATAACCAGCCGCAGTGTGTGATGCCCAGCAGCGTGTCCCGCTCAGTTTTAGAGAAATATGAACACATGATGTTAAACACAGATCTGTCTCAGTTGAGGGGACAGAACGAAACTCATGCTGCCATTTAAAAGGATGCATGCATTCATTTTAAAGAAATGTGTTTTAATGTATCTATGAGGTTTTTTAAAGCTTTCCTGGAAAACATTCACAGGACATTTAAATACACTTTTAATAAAGGTTCTTCATAGTGATGCCATAAAAGAACCATTTTTGGTTCCCCAAAGAACCTTTCACTCAATGGCTCTTAAAATTTCTTTATCTTTATAGTTAAAAGAACATTTTTTCCACTACAAAGAATCTTGTGTGAAACAGAAAGAAAAGTTCTGTATATGTCAAAGGTTCTTTATAGAACCATCCAGCAAAAAATGGTTCTTCTGTGGCACCGTGAAGCACCTTTTTTTAAGCATCTTGTTGTATTGTACAGTAAGGATTGCCTGCAGTTCATTTCTTCAAAACGTTTGCTTATGTGTTTATTCATCTATGTTAGCCAGCCTCCCCTGTTTCAATCAATTTATAGCAAACTCTGAGTCTCTATAAATGGAGTTAGAAGGTTGTTTTTGTGCTCTCTGACCGGTTGACAGAAGCTCATCTGTTGCCCGGAGGACTGGCTATCTGAACCTCCCACTGTTCTTTAAAAAACAGCGCTGGAATGTAGAGAGTGGGCCTTCTGCCCTGCATGTGCCCTCGAGATGAATACAAGAGGCTTTGTTGCCCAGAGAGGGGTGAAAAAGCACAAGGGCAAACAATACAACCTTTAATGTGATCTTGTGGGACACAAACATGGGAGAGAGCCCAAAACCATGAGAAGTATGTAGATCACCATCAAGACACCCACAGAGCAGCTGAGCATATCTGTATCACAGACGCTGTCCAAATCCAGTCGCTTTACACAGCTAACATGAAGTCCAGACAGTAAGCAGTTGCATCAAGAGTCATTTTCAGAACCACGTCTCAGTTATATTTTTTAAATTAACTTATTTCCTACACAACAACCTCTTGAAATGCAAATTACCACATTAATTTGAATAAAAAGTGCACATGAATTTCAGATTTTTGTAGTGTTTAGTGTGTTTCCCCTTTGCTTTAATAACAGTATGAACTCAAGCTGGCATTGGCTGCAAATGTTTGAGCAAAATAGCAGCTTGTGGGTTTCAATGGAAGAAATAATAAAACATTTGTAATGAAATAGTAAATGGGATCTGTCTGTTGTAATCCATGCAGTAGTAAGTTGAGCTTCATGCAGGCAGTGTCAGCTGAGGGCATGATGTTGTTGTTATAATGGCAGCATTATGTCCAGCGTTGAGAGATGATGCCAGGAGCTGATGGAATCGTTGGCGGCTCTTCACTGGGACATTAGCATTCCCAGAACCAACAATCACCTCAACACACTGAGATCAAATATCTGAAGAACAAACTCTTGAGAAGTTCTGACTTGTTGCAGCTGCATTATAAATTCAGAGTTATTTACTGAAAGAAAATTGTCATCCAAATGTTTTAGTAGAGAAAATCTTTTGTCCAATTGATGGAAACTCATTAGAAAACGTATTTGATTGCGTAATTAAAGTTGTAATCTGTAACATTTGCCTCTCTATCGCCATCTCTGTTTGAAACATAAAACACAGTTACAAACTTTTCTTTATGTATATTGAAGTCAAAATGAAGTCAGACATACATTTTCCACAGAATCAGATCGACTGTTTAAATTAGAAATTATTATTATAAACTTATTGATGTGATAGATAAAGAGATTGTGTTGAACACTCATGTATTTCTTTAAGGATTGATTTTTTTTTATAACAAAAAAAAGTTTTTTTAAAAGGGATTGCAGCTTTAATAAAAGATTTGTTCTGTAATGTTGAATTTTCAATATCTGGATGTTTCGCAATAGTGACCCTTCATGACTTTAGTAACCCAGAATGTAGATGCAGGAGGGAGGCGGGCGGCTGCGGTTACCATCGGACGTGTGTGACATCAGCACCTTCCGCTCGCCACACTGATGAAGGATCATTGAGTCTTTTGTGCAGATAAACAACACACGACTGCCAGTGTCACATATAGCACAACATTAAAGTGTCTGCGGGATGTGTAAGACAGGGAGCTGTGTTACAGTACTACAACTGTACAGAAGAAAGTCTCTGTGGAACTGCCACTGAACAGACAACAGAGTCTTTATAACTCAAGCTGTTATTTTCCACAGTTATTCTGAGCCTCTGAAACTTCTGATTTCTTTGTTTCACCAGCATGGAAACACTCATCATATTGTGTCTTTGATTTATGTTGTAAACTGAAACGTTCACACAAGACACAAGTGTTTGATTGTATAATTAAAAAAGTGTTGATCCTCAAACGTTTAAAAGCATGTCTCTCTCTCTCCCTGTCTTTCTCTCTCCCTGTCTCTCTTTCTGTCTCTCTCTGCTCTTCTTGAGAATAATGTTGCTGTCTCACTCCCTCCACTGTTTAAATGAAGTACTACAATCTCTCATTTCTTCTGTCTGATCTGTCACACAGTGATGCAGAGATTTGCTCTGCTGTGTTTTCATTTTGTTCGGCAGCATGATTCAGATTTATGCTGTCTGTAGTTCACTACAATTATACTGCTAATAAACATCAGTGGCTTGATTCATGTCACGTTTTTGTTTCGTTTGTTTCTGCTGGCTGGAGGCTCAGTTTAGTAGCATTGGATGAATGCACCAGCAGCAGCGTCATGAACTCATCATTCATTCATCAGAGGCTGTTTCAGCACCATGGACAGTGAACACAGACCTCTTCAGTTTTCCGCTCAGAACTTCAGTGGTCAGGTCACACTGATGATAATAATAGTTACTAAATATTGTAGTTGCTTACGGTTTATTTAAATATCTAAAACAATTGCACGTGTGGCATTATACAACATTCATATGAATATATAATAGAATATATCACAGACCACTTTTACTAAACGGTTACATTGTAATACATATATAAAGAACACAATGTTTCATTAACATTTTATTTAAACACAACAAGCAATAAGGTTATTAAACATTGTGGTCTGTCATTCGCTATATTGTGAAGGGGACGCGCCGCACGCTGATGACTCATCTTCCGGCGACGCGACGCGCTGTGTGACGTCATCAGCGGTGTGACTCGACGCAGGCAGGAGAGAAATTTTTCTGACATTTTATACTGTTTGAAGTGCATCATGACGTAGACTTTTATTATTATGTTTCATATCCGTGCAGCATTTAAGAATGTTAATTTAGTCTTTTCATAATTTCTATCGTGTGTCATAAAGTGTAAAACTGAATTTGCTTCAGAAATCTGAAAACTGAGATCTTCAGAAAATGAGACGCTCGGAGAAGTTTTTATAAAGCGAAAGTTTCAGTGTACTGGGCAGAAAATCACTATTGAGACAGCTTTAAAAAATAGAGCCTCTATAACAACAGCCTGTTTATTACTTGTTTGCACACTTTGGTTTTGCTTCTTTGTAGATTTAGGTTATGAATGACAAATTTGAGTCAAGGCACTTTCGATGTGTATTACTATGAATATATCTTAACTGCTGTGTAAATGATGATTTTGGCCTGTCCTGTTCAAATGTTTGCCATAATTTGTTGAATTTTTAAATAGATGTAGAAACAAATATTGTTTAATGACTTATTTATTACCAAAAACATAAAATTTAGCAGAATTTAGAGTTTGGTAACCGGATTTAAAAATAGCAAATACGTTGGTGGATGCCCAACATAATAGTAATGTAAAGTAACCTCTGTTTGAGTCTGATCCTTTTGTTTGTAAAATGTGTTATTTAATATGAAGATGATAATGATGATCAAATAAAGCTCGAGTTTCTGGAAGCATGTACTGGCTCATTCTAACCACTAGATGGCGGCATCTGGAATAGTATCTACTGTTCCTTGAGCACAAACTGTTTCGGCAAATTGTATTTAAAAATAAGACTGTAAATACTATTAAAAATTCGGCTTTCACATTCATGGGTCCCGGATTGTTGGTTCTTCGGAACCCTGGTTATGTTTTTCACTTTTTATCAATGTAAGACGCATGCTGCAGTTTGTTATTAATCAACTTAGCTTTACAATTTTTGAAGAGTTTGTGTTTATTCTTTACTCTTACCCTTCTTTACTGTTTACTCTGTACACGACTCTGTAATGTGAGTGAAGTTTGGCAAACTGCATTAATCTACATTTATTGATATACAGTTAAATAATTATATTATGTAAAAAAATGAATTGCAACAAATAATATAATAAGGGATTTTACCAGGCAACACTTGACAGAATTTGTCTTTCATAAGCTTAAAAACATTTTCATCTGGAGAGTTACATGGATGGTTGAAATGAGTGATTATACTAATGATACTAACTAATGATTTCTCTGCAGAACCAAAAGTTATATTTTTGTACAATAAGGTCTCATTCATTAATGTTAACATGAACTAACAAAAAACAATCCATTTTTATAGCATTTATTTATATTTAATGTTAGTTCATGCAAATTTTAACAGACACAACTTTTAATTTTAAAAACATCACTAAATGTTCATCTAATACTTTAAGATGAATTAAAGTTGTATGATTGTTGTTAACCAGTCAAACCTTTACTTTTAAAAAACAGTTTGTGATTTGTTATTGACCGCTTCCTTTCTTTCAGCCGCACGTGCTACACAGTTCATTAAAGATGTGTTTTACAGGGACCGTGTGTGATGTCACTGGCTCCAGCAGGCCAAGAAGTGTCACGTTCGTCTCTTTTCTACCTTTCACTCCTTTGTACGTCAAGAAATGTTCTCTGCTCTTATAAACAGAGAATTGCTGCTGTGTCAGCAGTTGCTTAAGTTGACTGTAGTGTTGTGTTCACGTGTCCAGTCGTCTCCTCCCGTCATGTGTTTGTGTTGCAGAGATTGTAGACAGTTCAGGAGACACACAGTATTATTGTTGCTTCTTTATTATGATTAAGCTTCATGTCCTGCAGGTGCACACAGAGCGGTACATGCCTTCCTACTTTATTTCATCACACATTTCCTACAGTTAATAGACAAGGAATGTTATGAATTTACTGTAGGATAAGATAATCACCATTTATATTTAAATTATGTATATTAATATCTATGTCTGTCTGTTTTATTTTTGTGTAGTAAGTAGTAGCAGACTTAAAGAACACATTTTCTCTGAAGTTTGTTCATGATTTTGTGTTCAGGGTTGTATCAGCTGAACACTGTGAATTGGTTCATTTTGGTGCTGTTTGTTGCTCACTGTGCTGTGGCTGTTAGTCATTGTTGTGTCTGGAGCTCACAGTGGAGTTCTGAGCAGAGGGTCTGTGTTTGCTCACTCAACAAACCCCTCCCTGCTGGATCCCAGCCACGGTCGCTCGGCAACAGCCTTACACAACAGGAAACAGACATGGGGATTCCGTCACTGCCGAGTCAAAGAGAGCATTCAGTGGAGACCGGAACCCCCGGTACAGCAGGGGGCTGGTCTATAACCAAGACCATCAACATGTAAATACCACCTCAAAAGTCCTTCTACTTTAAACACTTTTATGTTCATCAGTTTACTTTTAAATGTGGTCTGGATTTTATGAGCTGGAGTCATAAGACACATCGTAAAATGACTAAAATAACATATTTGATTACAATTCCATTGTGTGCGAGAAAGATGGCTTTTCCTGTTCTACATTATCTCCGTTCTTCTGTGTAGCTTTTGCCTTCCTGGCACGCTCTGATCAGCTCATGGTACTTATGTGTGTTGCTTTTGAGGCTCTCCTGGGTATAATCTTCTGAAACTCCTCAACTTCTGCATCCAAACCTGGAATTGTATCTGTTTTATCTATTAAGGAATAAGAAGAAAGCAGCTGGAAGCTTCAGGTCTTTTCCAGAACACCATCATAGCAGCAGCAGCATTCCCGGTATAATCACCCACAAATATGAGGATGAGGAGAGATGCCAGACAGACAGAGCAGTGATTGTTAGAGGAGGTGAGTGGACCTATGACATCAGAAACTTCTCTCTCTCTCCTGACCAATCAAACAGCAGATACAGGAAGAGTCAAGTGCAGATGATATATAAATGTGGTTTTGGTTTATTTTAAATAGTGACACATCATTAGTGATGCATATGCATGTTATGATTCATGCCATTGTCGTGTATATGCTTTTTTAAAAACATACATGTCAATCATCACGGTGAGCTCTATTTATTACCTTTAAATTGGAAACTTGTTTACAGATTTTGCACATAGCTGGGAAGCACAAGGAGGCCCCGCCCCCTGAGACCCGCCCCTTCCCCCAGAGCCCACTTAAAGCCCCCAACCACAGGGTGAGAGCTTTCCATGAGGTCAAACAAATACATCTGACCCATAGCACAACAGAAGAGAGAGTAGTGCGACTGAAGACACAATTACCGTGTTCCCATGATGTAAGAAACAGCTTGTGTTTCATAAGCGCTTCATTCCTGATGAAATGATGTATCATGTATGAGGACGGGTTCTTTTGTTTTGTTATCTGATGAGATCAATTCTTAGTGGAGGCAAACGCTGTGTTGTTACTTCAAAACATGCCTGAAACAACACAGACATCATAATACATGTGCCATTATATTACTGTTCAAAACTGAAAATAGAAATATAATTTGTGGTGACATTTTAAATGAGTGTTGATGTTGGTGTTTCATCAATTTTGTTTTAATATACATGTGTGGATGTGTGTGTAAATATACACTGGAGTAAATGTGTGAGAAGATGGTAACATGGTAACATAATCATTGTATTAAAATAAGCTTTATACTGCATTGAACAGACCGTGTTTTAATCTGATGGTCAGGATGTTGCTGTGATTTATTGGTAACTGCGAAAGTGTTTGACTGATGAGAAACTGGGATGAATACAGTGCTGGTAATTCTTTTAACGCTGTGTCATCGTTTGCTCGCAAACATTTGCCGGCATGTCTTGGCTTTGAGAAGTTCTGGATCATTTCGAGGAATCTCGGGTTTCTGTCAACATTGATCACAGTTGGTCCAGCTGCTCACAGCGCTGGATGTGTTAAAATCACCAGGCTGTTTATTTCATCACTATTAAATACTGCAGCTGCACAGAGGCGCCATTCGTGACAATTATTAAGCTGATAATGTCTTTAACTTCGCGCTGGTGTCCGCGCATGCGCAGCTGTGAGAGAATCCCTCTCCTCTGCTTGCGTCACTCTCAGAGGGGCGGGGCCACGCAGAGGTGTTTCCCGGCTTTATATAGACACACACACAGCTTTCCAGAACCAGAACCCCTGAAAACATGCAAACCCAGAACAGAGAATATAACCAGTTACAGAAACTGCATTACATTATTACATCACTCTATTATTTTGTGTTGTTACTGCATGCGCAAGTGTGATATTGAACCCGTTCAGATCTGAAAGCGTTTATACTGTTTAATTCGGTTCTGGACACTTTGTTTGCGGTTGAAGTGAAACAGTTTCTAACCTCAGATATCTGGAGTCATTCACAGGGAAATACAAGCCGGACAGTGAAGTTCAGCCGACAGCATGAACTCTGCAGAGGAAGGTAACGCATCTGTATTCATACTGAACACATGTGCATCTGTCTCTTATTATTATATATCTAATTCATATAATCTGTTGAGTTTATGATAGAAGAATCAAATAACTGCTGTAATGCACGTGTCGTTCTCCTGCAGTTTAATGATTGTCTAGTGAAATAGTGTTTATGTTTAAACAGGGACTGAATAAATGTAGTTTATTCTCTTGAAGAGGTTGCGGAAAACTGGTAGATAGTGCTTAAATCTCAAGCAATTCACAAATGTATTAAAATTCATAGCTCATAATGAGACAGAATTAGTTCTCGTGACTAATATGGGCCACTTTTAGTAATAGTTTAGTTAATAGTATGTTGTTTCTGTCACGTGTGTTTCTACCTCGCATAATAAAATACATTATGAACTATGAATATTCGTAAGAATATATATGAACATATCATTTTCTGATCTGGTCACGTTTTTAATATCAAATGGGCGGGGCATCACACCAGAAACTCCGCCCATGTTTTAATGAAGTCTTCTGAGGTAATAAGACATTTTCAGTTTGCGACTAGTCACTCACTAAACTCAGCTGCCGTATTTCTTTTTGCACCATCACACCAGTTCTCTTCTAGTTCTCATTACAAATGCGCCTCTCAACACTGCATTTCTGTTCTCAGTTAAACTGCTTTAATGGCATGTTTACATGCAAACTTTAAGATGACCTTGAAATACAGACTTTTATAATGATTTAAAAGTTTTGGAGAAGCTGTAAATGGCTCTTGAAAGGTTAAAGTGGCAGTGTTTCACTTTCTCTCCATGTGGCTTTAATTATTATCTTTTAAACGTTTTCTTTCATTCTTATTATTCTTACTGAGGGTGGGCATATGAGTAGACAATTTATTGTATGTATATAGCTGTAACAGCAACATGATGTCATAATGAAATGTGATGTTTGTCCTGTATCACTGTACAGATGTCTACAGTTACAACCCAAACACCAGCATCTCTCTTCCTCTGATCAACTCCTGCCCAACATCCCAGTACCACAATCTCCAGACCAGCCCTTCTTTCAGTCAGCCGTCCTCCCTCTGCCCCCAAAACGTCATGAGCTTGGGCTACTTCCAAACGTCTGGTCCTCGGTCTAATGAAGCGCCTATGCTGGAGAGCCCACGCATTGAGATTACAGCTTACGGCCAGTTCCCAGAAGATCAAGTTGAGGAGGACAGCATGCCTGTTACCAAGCGAGTTAATTCTGTTGTGACGTTAACGTTACCCAGCGTTGACGGTTATCGTGACCCCACCTGCCTCAGCCCTGCAAGCAGTGTGTCGTCCCGCCACTCAGATGCATCGTCGTACGAGTCGGGCTTTTCGTATAACTACGACAACTCACCACAGAACTCTCCCTGGCAGAGTCCCTGCGTCTCTCCAAAGGGTTCCTCATCACTGCAGTCTTGCATCCTAGGTGCTTCTCCTAGACACTCTCCAACTGGTTCTCCTCGTACCAGCGTCACTGATGAGAGCTGGATGGGCCCTCGGGGAGCGCGACCAGATTCCCCCTGTGGCGGCAAACGGAAGAACAGCTACAACAGCGGTCATTCAAACAAGTACCATCCGTACTCGCCCAATCATTCGCCAGGACCTTCCCCACAAAGTTCACCCCGTCTCAGCGTGACGGAGGACACCTGGTTACCCAACACCAATCAGTACACCAACTCTGCCATTGTTGCCGCCATTAACGCTCTTAGCACAGATGGATTAACGGATCTTGGGGAAGGGATTCCTCTGAAAGCCCGTAAGACGAGTGTGGAGCACAACACAATGAACCTGAAAGTAGAACCAGGTGGAGGGGAGACCAGACCTCTGGAGCTTTGCCAGGATGACTTTTCCCCATCGCGCCTGCCCTTTAAAAAAGAGACCTATTGTAGTGGCTTTTTGGACGTTCCCCAACATCCATATTGGTCCAAGCCAAAGCCCTACATAAGGTAGGTACTGTAGCACATGTTTGGGCTCCATAATAATTGCATGATTGGTTAGATCAGTGTTGTTGTCATTTGTTCATTTAAAGTCACCATGAAATATAGGGAATGGAATATTCCAGTGTTTTTCATAAATGATTTATCAGTGCATGTCATTTTTATTTATTCATGCACCCTTGTTATCTTTAATTAAAAATATTAACCCCCCCATGAAACAACATAGATGCATGTCTCTTCCAGAGGGTGGGACAATATTGACTTTCCAATGGCCAGACAGTTTCAAGCCCTCCAACTATCAACAATCCAATCAATTCCCAAAGAATGAAGTCAAGTCCTGCCTCTACATTTTTTCCCTCATTCCAGAAGCTGTTACAAAGACTGTTGCAACTTCTCTTTCATGGTGACTTTAACCAGGCTAACCTAACAAACCTTTTCTCTTTGTCTCACTTGTGAACTCTGATTTTTATTCCTGAAGTCCGTCTTTGCCTGCACTTGACTGGCAGCTGCCGGCCAGTTCAGGACCCTACAGCCTACAGATTGAAGTTCAGCCTAAATCTCATCACCGGGCTCACTATGAGACTGAGGGCAGCAGAGGGGCCGTCAAAGCACTGGCAGGAGGACATCCAGTGGTCCAGGTATATCTTCAGAATCTCTCAGAGTTCCTTCACTTGATAGCAACCACTTATTACAGCTATAGTGTGTTATATTTTAAGCAGGGGTGATGCTAGTTAGAGTTACCCAGCTAACAGTGTTCACAAAATGTTGGCTAACTTTCTCTCAAAGTTGTGTTATACTGTATATCATATATATAAAAATGTTGTTCTCAAATTGTTAGTGGAACATTTTAAAAACATTACATAATTGTTTGAGTAACTTTCTTATACTGAAGCAATAACATTCAAAATAACATTTTTAACATTTTTGTTACTTAATGGAAACCCTGGAGAAACATTCTTACAACCTACAATTGTTAGCTAGGTAGATCATAATTGATCACTAGGTTGATCTTTGCATTAAAAGGCAGGTAGCCAAATAAACACAGGATAAAATTTACTGCAGATATTTTAATACTGTACTGGCAGGCAATGGGAAGAGTCTGGAATTACACTCCACATCTCGCAGCATCATCCTTCCTGTGTCAGTGTTTATTTTCACTCTGTTGCTGTTTGTTTATTTTCAAGCAGACTTTTGGCTGAAGGGAACTTCCTTGTGTCTGTTTTCTCACTAGTTATGGTGAGATTCTGCCCTTCGTATGACTGGTCATACTGACACGTGCTCTACAGGAAGTACGAGTGAATAATTTCTGATATTTTTACAAGGCCGCAGTGTCTTAATGTCAGAGTTACATT
>JAZGTK010006132.1:0-21280 GCA_036877625.1 Ambastaia sidthimunki
TTTTTTAATATTACTTATTATCATAAAGATATATTTACACACTTTACAGAAATAGAAAATAAAAACACAAAGCTACGCATGAAAGGAAAAAATAAAATAAGTACTCCAAGAGCTAAAGCTTATCTTTTATAAATTAGAAACCAAAAGTTCAAATATGTACACAGTATTTCAACCATTTCTGATACACTTGTTTAATTCATTTATTTATTCATTTGTTTTTGCCCAGTTCAACATCAAAACAGAGACAGGGACTGTACATTTGGCCAGGTGAGTTTGAAGAGCACACACCTCCGACAGAAATAAAGAGGAGGAGTAATACCTTGCCATTATGCTGCTTTTAATGTGACCCACTAATACTGATGTAAAGCCAGGCCTGATTAAAGATCTGAGTGGAATTCTCCATAGACCGTTAAAATGGATGGGTGTGCTGAACAAACAGGCCATATGAATGGGTGCATGTTTTGAATAGAGGTTAGAATCACAGAGCTTTTTATACTGTAGATGTGAAGACAAAGCAACAGAATAAGCAGATCTCAGCGTCTCTCTGATGGTAGATTAGCTGTAGTTATTTTACTGATTGCTTAGACATTTGTTGGGGTTGGATTTCTGTTACTTGATCTGGTTGCCACATTTTACATGCGCTGTGAAATGCTAATCAAAAACAAGCAACAAAATATGCAATGGAAGCAGAGCAGTGCGTCCTAATGTAAAACCAATGCAGTGGATTACAAGAGTCAAGCTGAGTTTTGTATTGTATGTCTGTTGCTTTTCTGCATTCTCTCTATATCAATAAGACCTGAAGGAACCCGCTTGTAGGAAACCCTTAAGACCTTCCACATCTTTCTTCTTAACATACAAAGACCTTCTGGATCTCTTTCCCCAATTTCTTCCCCAAACAAACTCACATTTTGTCTCCATTCAAAGACCTCACAGTAAACCAGCTGAGCATGTATATAAGTGCATAGGACTTATGATGTAACAATGAAGCCAAATTGGACTGAAACACGTGAGTGAAGCTCTTGTTCATAAAAATAATATATAGAAAATGATTTGTGCTCTGTAAGTGTAATATATCTGTTTGCCTTTTCAGTTTGGAGTCTGGACATGCTTGTACTGCTTGTGGGCCACAAGCTCCATTAACCTGATGTGCTGATGGTGACAACACACTGAGTCAGACAGCAGGAGAAGGTGTGAAAGCTCTTTTTTGTCCACGACATATTGTGCAGCAGACAATATTTTTTTTCTACATCTTTATACGACCATACACACAAAAATAAAATACAGCTTTCCACTGTAAGCTTTGGACAACCAGCTAGACAAGAATCAGTCAATTTAATTGTCACAAGACACTGGAAAACCATTACATGCCAAAAGACGTTTTCAGGACTTATTTTTCCAGCAGCATAATGGAATTGCAAAAGTGCAGCCTTGCATGTCCGTACAGAGGTGTTGGAGATATGCCAAATGATTGATAGGGGACTCTGCCATAGCAAGCTTTGGATTTTGTCGTATTTGTCTTTGGATGTTTGATGAAGCGGATAACCATCACCATCAGTGGGACGGGGGTTTGGGATTGGTTGTCATGTGTAGCATTGATAGGGTGGGTTTCAAGATTCAAGGCTTGAACTGAACTGAAACACTGACTGAGGGCAGCTCAGCTCTGGTGAAGATGGTGTAGATACATTCATGAGGCTATTCCTGGATACAGGCATTACTCTGCACCTCTGACAGTACTCTACTGACTGTTTTGGAGTGTGCTGTAACTGCCCCAGTCCTACAAATTTAAACTCATCGAGATCTTGTCTGCATTCGGATCTATTGATCCGTGAAGCAGAGGTTTCTGGAGCGCTGTTCTTCTAAGAAAGTTCTAATGGAATCCACATCTCTGTCTGAGAGATTGTAGCATAAGAAAGGTGTGACTGGAATTATTAGTACTCACAGTGCCCTAAGATGTGATACATTTTTAATCAAGGTGAGCTCGGCTGGGTGTGTTTCTGCTGTGGTTTTGTAGCAGATTCTTTTGTGTAGAGCTGATGTTTTTTGTGGAGGATACACAAATTCACAGAGTAAAGGGCAAACAGGAAAAGGGGGAGGGGCTAAAATGCAAATTTACAAAAAACTGTGCTGTCTAATTAAGCATTGGATTTGTGTGTAGTTAACAGTCTCGTAAATGTCTCTTATCTAAATGTCTCTTATTGGTATTTTACAGAAAGCTACAAGTAAAGTCACAACAGACCTCTAGGGGCCACTGGGAGTTTAACGATTACGATTATTACATCATAAAGGTAAATGAGTTGAAAGCTAGGGGTAGGTGTGGCCATTCTATGCCAGTTTGACAGAGCTCTTTGAGATTTGAGAAGAATTTTATCAATACTAATAAAAAAACGAATAGCAGTGGAATTTAATGACCATCACAGCCACCTGTGCTAAAGAGGCTCAAACCCAAAAGGCAACTGCTCCCAATGGGGAGAGGATAATAATGGCTTGTATATAAATGTAGTCTGGATATGTAGCTACGGTACTGGATACATTAACATTGAGATAAATGGTGCAGATACAAATAATGTGTGTTTCTTAAATAAATGCACGTAATATAGAGCACGCAGGCTTGTGTCACAGCACCCTGAGAAAATAAAAACATAACAAAAATGACGACTAAACTATGAGAACCAGTAAGAAAAAAATTCCAGTATAATGTAAAACAAAGGCATTAGATTTCTGTCAGTCAAAGAATCCTGTCAAGGGGGCGATACAGCCTCAGGCTAAATAATTCTGAGCCTGTATGGAAATATATATATTTTTTTGGTCTAATGTCTTTAAACTGTCATGTTCTGCTACCATTGCCTTTACATTGGCTGTTCAAACTAATGCGGCAACATGCATATATATGTTTAGATGTTATGTTTTCCCCAAAATAGGAGGCAACATTTTAATTTCTTTTCTTCTCCTGGCAGCACTGTGGAGTAGATTTGCTATTTGGCACTTTATGAACAGAAAAGATGGTCCACATGTTCAGCAGATCATCCTGGCCAGTTAACAGTCATGTATCTCTGCTATACAGCAGCATGTGTTATGCAGAAGGAGACGAGGGCTCAAGACTGATTATAGTGGAGTGTGGTTTTATAATGAGACAATGTGGCTTTATCTTTAAGCCTCTGAGTGCTGACAACTCTTAGGCTCATTGGTAGGGTAATGTGTAATGCCCATTGGACTGCACGATGGTATGAAGATTGAAGATGTAATGGAGCTGTGTAGCGTGGACGTGTCGTTTACTGGAAACCTGATTATATCCTTTCAACAAAGCAATAATTTTCAGAGGTAATTACATAATCAGCCATTGTAACTAAATCATGTTGCTTTGATGCAGTTAAGATACTCTCTTGAAGAACACGGCCTGGTTTTTGTAGTAGGCAAGATGATGAGATGTAATATGAATTAAAAGTTGCTGACCTGGCCATACTGGGCCCAAGACCCTGATGAGGAAGTTTTAAACAGTGCCTTTACTTTTAAATCCCTGCCACTTCTCTCCCTCATAAACATCATTTACAAGCCAAGAGATGCCACTTCAAAGCAATGGAACAAAGCGCTGTGGTCACCTTTACACTGCAGAGAATAGGACTAGCACACCTCGGAGAAGAAACTGACGCTTTCAGACTATAACAGTTTGGACCAGGCTCCCCACCGCTCACACATCATGCAAAGTGTGGCCATGAAAGGGCTCTACAAAGCAAATGAGGAAAACCACAGGAGGAGAGAGACAGACAGAGAGAGAGACAGAATCTGATAACTCGGGCTCAATACCCCCCACCCCTTTTCCCGGCCCACAATTCTTCGTAGAGCTGAGGGTGAGTGGCTTGTCCTGGTTTTTTGTGGACAGAAGAAGAGTTGCTTGAAGAACCAGCAGGTGCTATGGACATCACTCTTCAGGCTGGGCTAGCAAAAGCCCCTTGTTGCAAGGCCCCCCAAGGCAAAGGAAGAGCATAGAAATCAGAACCAAGGGGGAGGGCACTTTAAGCTGTGCCTGTGGACAAAAGAACAGAAACAAGAATAAGGTACAATGCAGAGAGTCATCAGTACCTTTTTGTACAGTTACTAATTGCCAATTGGTCAAAATCAGAACTGCATTTACATGAGCAAATTTGTAAACCCTCATAAAAACGAAGTATACTTTAAGTTCATTATAGTAAGTATACTTCAGCAAAGTTGAAGCATATTTTAGGTATACTTTAAGTTCTAAGTACTATACATGTAAGTGTACTACTTTTTAGTTTATTAATTATTTTTATTTAGTTAAGTTTATTTGAAGTATACATAAGTATATTTTTATTTTAAGTATACTTTATGTGAAAGTAGTAAAGGCTGAGTACACAACTAGTTTACAACTATGTTTTTCTGAAAGGTACATAAAGTAGACTGATTTTATACTTTGTTTTTTTATTTTTATAGCAGTCCTTTCACAACACAGATAAGATCATCATTGTTGAACATGCAGACAGTTTATGCTTTCCGAGTATGTGTAACACTAGATTTTTGTTTCTGCACTTCACTTTGAGCCGTGTATCAGTATAGATCAGTGAGGTCATCATTTGGTCCTGTCTTCCTTTTTGTGTTTCGTTCATGACATCACAATGATTTCAGATGGTTGTAGCTGTCACAGGGTTTCTAGCAGGACAACAGTGCCCATTGAGCGATAAGAGCTATCTTTTACTTTATATCCTACACCTGCATGTTTCTGTTGAGTCACGTGCAGCACAGGATCAAAGATTGGTATCGGGCCATTTCTTCTTTTGTGACTCATCACGCATCATGTGCATTCAAACTGTATGACATCAGAGGATGTTGTCAGCACTTTAAAAATAGGAACTTTGTTTCAGTCAGTTGCTTTCTAATTAACCAGTGTGCCTCTTGGTACTGGACAAGGCAGATTTCCAATTTCTGTTTCTCTTCACTGATTTTGTACTGGAAAGCCTTTGAACAGGGAGTCTGAGCGCGTGCTGTCCCCCTTATATGTTGTGGCATCTGGATCTTGTAATGGGTTTGTTCTGTCTGCCGCTGCTTGTGTTCCATTAACGCAACCTTCAGTTCTCATAACATCAGCTGAGCTTTTAACCTCTTTTCACTTCGCCTTCCATAGAATTCACAGCAAGGATGTTGAACACGATGTGTTGTTTAGTTAGACTGGTTGGTGTAAGGAAAGTGTCAAGATAAGTTTTTTCTTTTTTATCAGGGCTTATTCATACAAGTCTGTCTAATCCCAGCTAACAATTTTAGGTTTCCCTAACTTTCCATTAAGTAACAGAAGTGCTATTTTGAATGTTCTAGGAACGCTTAAATGTCCAGTCTTTTAGATATTGTATTAGCATTGTTGCTTCATTATAAGAACGTAACATTTTGTGGCATATGTAACATTTTTAAGTCGTTCTACTAACAACTTAAGAATAACATTTTATATATGTTATATACAATGTTAAAAAACATTCTACTAATGTTAACTGCAAAGAATTTTTGGATACCTTTAAGAGAACTTTTAGAGAACACTATGCAATGTTTTAAGAACATTCCTTGTTAGCTGGTATTGCAATTCATCCACAATGTAATCTAGTGCTAACTTAGAAGTTCTTTAAATTCTCTAAACCCAGGGAATTATCATATTATCATATGCATAAGCTTCTAATGAAGACATGCTTCTCATCAGCTGGCACGGTGAGCGTAGCGAAAAAAGAGCAAAGCCTTTTAAGTGCCTCCGCTGTGGCCCTGTGTTGGGGTTCTCTGGCTCTTATCAGCTCTTGAGGGGAGTTAATTGCCCCGGTCATTCTGTGGCTCGTTTTAGCTGTAGATGATGAAGTGTGAGGCTACGTTTCTCACACTGCAGAAAATGTGACATGTTGTACACAAGCCAGATGCAGGTCAAACACTTCAGTGCGAGTCCCATTAGGGGAATGGACTGATTTACTGTACAGTGTCATACAGTAATTATCAAAACATGCTATATGTATATATATGCTCTTGCATAAGTCTCTTCGGTAATAAAATGTCTGCCAGGAAAATGAATATATGTCACACTCTCTGAAATGATGTATAGGGATGATTAAACCTTTTTAAAATCACATTAAAGAAGAACTGTTGCACTGGTTTAAAGAAGCATTTGTTCTGTTTTTTCTGTTGTTTTTGAGTTTAATCCCAACTAACAGGGAACTTTTTCAGAACGTTGGCAAACACTCTCCATAAGTTCTTTCAAAGTTACCGAAAACTTTTTTGCAGTATTTTTAGTAGAACATTTTTAACGTTATATGTCAAATGTATCAAAAACCCTATTTTTATGTTGTGAGTGAAACATTTTAAACTTAATTCAAGCTTAAAAATTTAAAAAAAGTTTGAATAATGTTCTAATAACCAAGCAAAACTACAATTACATCTTACAATACTATTACATCTTAAAAAACTAAACATTTTTAACATTCTAAACATTAAAAAACATGTTTTTTAACGTTTTTGTTACTTAATGAAAATGTTCTTACAACCCAAAATTGTTAGCTGGGATGTTTGGTACTGCTGGTTTGATTGGCACTCTAGTGTCTGCAAATGGGCCTATAGGAATGTAGCTGAATGTGCTTAAAGACATGAACTTTAAACCCTCACAGAGCAATACAGGGTGGAATGAAAGGAAAGTCTTCGTCTTGTTTGGGGTTGAAGAGCTGTTTGTGGAGTCTACATTGGAAGCCACTGAGGCGTTCCTTTTAATGGTGCTACACAACTTCCTGCAGCTTACCCTCATTGTGCTGCCAGTTTTCTGAGGATCAAAACAAGCATTGACTTCCCAACTCACCCCAAAGAATTTGTGTTTTTATTGGACGGGCTTGTCATTAAACATTGAGAGTTGTGTGTTGTCGCCTGAATACAGACTGACGTGCAGAGATCTTGTTTTGTGTTCTCCTATGTGACATCATAATTGTATTTTCGCTTATGAAAATTAACCATAGTTTTACTACAGTTTACAGCGGTAAAAAACACGGTTATTATAGCTAAACCATGGTAACCACAAATTAACCATTGTTTTTGCAAGATCAACCATAGTTCAAACATGGTGTTTGTCATAAAAATGGGAATTAATGCACCAAAAAAACCATTGTTACCACACTTACTATAATAAAACCATGATTAATTTTCGTAAGGGTTCCTCTATATAGATGAAAGGAAATGAATAGGAAGTTCTTACCCAAAGAGATTCCTAAGCAAAGCACTGAGCAAAATGTGATTCGCCATAGATTGTAAAACTGTGTTGGAATCAGCGGCTTTATCTCACTCTCACTTTAAAAACGATTAACTATGCAGTAAAGAGCTGACTTGTCTTTTTCTATGGCTCTGGTTTTATATGAGGTTAATTTACAGCGAGACTCGGCAGGCTAGTGTTGTGGACTCCTGTGGGGATATTGTACCATTGCAAGTCATCCTGGTGTGTGGGGTTACCCAGCTAAGAATTTTAGGCTCTAAAAGCGTTTCCAAATCGTTTCCATTAAGTTACAAAACATGAAAAATTGTATTTTTAATGTTCTAGGAATGTTCAAATATCCATTTTTTTTAGACGTTATATTAAATTTATTGTTAGGTTATACAAACACTATTCAAACATTTTTTTAATTGTATAAAGTTCCACTTATTTATAACATTAAAAAGTTCTTCTAATGTTACTGCAAGAACTTTTTGATAACTTCTAGATCACTTTTGGAGAACCTTAGCCAACGTTCTGAGAACATTCCTTGTTAGCTAAGCATGTGTGAGAAAGCTGTAAATGAAATCTTGGTTACCGCTCCACAATCTATAGATCTTTAAAGGTAAACATTCTGATAGGATCTGTCAAATAGGTTTCTCTTTTATTTATTGTCTTTGTAAATACTATTCTTTCTTCATTAGAAGCTGCTTTGAAATCTAGACTTTGGTGCTACATCATTGGAAATTTCATGGAGACAGTGTTTGTAAGAAGTGAAAACATTGTTTTCTTGGATGTTAAGATTAAAGTATTTGCCTGAGGAAATGTTGATCTAGACATTAAATGAAATATACTTGTGGTTCACATGAGATTCATGATTCTAATGAATATTATCTTTAAATAGTGAACTTAATTAGTATAATCAGGTTAACAAAAAAATATTGACTTAGATTAATGAAATGTCTGTATAATACAACATTTACAATGTATTAAATTCCACTCTGTATGGGGTTTTTGTAGATCTGCTGGAAGACATGAGGACCACGGAAGACAGCAGTCTACAGTCCAGTAATCTCAAAGACAAGCAGTTCCTCTGTGCCAACAGTGATCTATAATTCATGGGTGAAGTGAATGAACGAGCTTATTTCTATCAATCACAGTCAATTTTTCTTGTGTTATTCTCCTGCTTCCATCAGTATGTACTGTACCCCAGCTTCCCGTAGTATGTACTATTATCCAGCTTCCCTTAGTATGTACTATTCTCCAGCTTCCCTTAGTATGTACTATTATCCAGTTTCTCTCATTATGTACTATACTATAGGAAAAGAAAAATGCATTGCATTGAAATGATGCATTGAAAATGCATAATATAGCATTGCATTGGAAATGTCAAACTGACCTTGCTCTAAAACGGCATGGGCCCCTTATGGGAGAGGCGGGGTCGAGGGCGTCTCCTCCTCCAGCCAGAAGGTCTTTGGTTCCGGCCGGCTCGAGCAGAGTTCTGCCGCAAAGGAGTCCTCATGCTGCCCACCTCCTCCAGCTCTTTGCTATGCTCGGTGGAGGCCACTGGACCTGCAGACAGAAATATGTGTCTGTGTTTATGTCTGTAAATCCCAACATATATAAAGTAAAACACAAATAGATGCATTTTTATACACTAAATGTACATGGGTCACTTTGACTTAAAGATGAAGTATATATTTTCTGTCAGAATTCACAAAAATAGACAGATAAACAGATTGTCCTGCCACAGACTTAAGTCCTTGGTTAAGCTGAGGTTGCCACAGTGCTTATCACTTATTACTTAAAGCTACAATTTGTAATGTTTTTTAGGTTTAAAATATACAAAATCCAAAAGTTACATTTTGCAGCTTTAATTGTCTGTGGAAAAAAATAAAAATACACTTTACTTTTAAGAAACGTCTTATATGTAATTTCTTACAGCAAAATACTACCAGTTCAAGAAATGCAGTTGCTAATCTCTCATGTCCCCTGCCAGGGTCACAGAGACTTTTGTTTACATGCACATCTTTGAACTTCTCACTTCACCAAGTGTCCGTCTCAAGAACACTGTGAAGACGTCTGTCCTAAGCACATATGTGCCCCTGCATCTGTATGCCTGCACAGACTCTCTTGTGAATGTGACCAGATGTTTCCAGTCATCTCCCAATAAGTGTGAGTAGATCTTTTAAGCCTGTCTCATATCCACAGCTTGATCCACATCAATGCGGTTCTAACCTCTCACCTCTTTAGAAAAATCAAACAAGTCCTCTGGAGAGAGCAAACATTCTGGGAGGTTTTGGGCAGCCCTTGATCCGAGCAGCACTATCTGATGCCACTGATCTCCCATTCAAGTTTGAATTGGATGAGGGTGTTTTGTTTGTGTCTTCCCTGCTATCAACTTTATGTTGTAAAAACATTTCCCTAACATTTCCATTAAGTAAAATGTTACTTTTAAAGTTCTATTAATGTTCGAAGTGTATTTCAGATGATGTATTAACGTTATTGTTTGGTTTTAAAAATGTTATTCAGAACTTTTTTACTTCTGCAACATTTTTAAAACGTGACACTACTTTATAGAATAACATTTTTTGATATATATGATATTGTTTTATGAGAACTTTGAAAGAACTTTGAGGGAACGTTAGCCAGCATTCTGAGAATGTTTTCTGTTAGCTGGGTTTCCACAGTGATTCCAATGACAGGAGCTATTGAAGCTACTATGTTACTAAAGAAGATAAATGTTATGTTTCAGTTATGGCCAATGCTCTCCAATTCTCTATTCATACTTAACACACGTTCTTTCAGATAAATAGACAATTCATTGCATTCTTTACAATTCATCATCTTTTCATATGTTTCTGCATTAACCTTTCTGTCTATATTTGTCTTAAACTCGCAACGCATGTAAACATGCAGCCGGAAAAACTCCTCTAGCTCCTTTAAAAAGGAATCTTTCAGTAAGAGCTCAACAAATGCCTATCCTTGAGAGTAAACAGAGAATCCCATTAACCTTTTCCCTGCGAGAACTTGAATGAGATTATTCTCATTGGGTCTAAACATTCCTAACATCTCCCTAGGGAGTGACAGCCATCCTATATTAAGAAGACTTGAGGGAGAAACGTTTTCTGAAAATAACATACCACAATTGTTCTGAATGAAACAAAAGTTATACCTTCTGGATTTCTAGTTTGCATTCTGTCTCAAATAGAACCTCACAAATGATGGCGTACATAGCAAACGCATTGCATTATGGGATTGCCTTCTCTACAAAGGATACATGTGAAGTGGCCTTAGAAACTGGCCTTAAAGATGTCTTATGAGGCAGGATAAATATGTTGCAGTGAATGTTCTTAGAATGTTGGCTAACGTACTGTAGATATATACATAGAATTTATATATAATGTTTAAAAGACTCAAATCGTTAAACTTTTGTATGTGGTTGAAGAATGTGTTGGTGGTAACAGGTTAAACATGTCATTCTTAGTCTGCTTATGTTTTAAATGTCCTCAAACTATATTTTTGTATTCCTGACAATTCAAATATGTTTTTTTTGTGCGCTAATCGCTTTTAGCTGACATATTACGCGTTCACAGCAGACTAAGTCGGCGAACAGTGGACTAATTCATTTGCCCCACAAAAGAACTCTATTGCATATTTCAACATCTTGTGAAAGAAGGAAAACCACACTAAACCCATCTTTCCAACAGGCATGCTAATCCGAGCATTATCCTCCTGCTATTGCTGCACATACAAAATGAATAAAGCAAGTTTACACATTCTGTCTGCATTTAATTCATTTCTTTCTAATCTGGATGGTTTAACATGTAAAAAGGCTTCATATTCGAGCCAGTCCAATGGACTGATGGGAGATGCCCCCACCCCATTGGTTCTTTAAAACCTTCAGGCTCATCTGTGAGAACCAGGCCATAGGTCTTAGCCATTCTTAGCTTTTCAGTACCATAATCACTCTCAGCCCAATATATTGTCCCCCATGGCAGAGAGAATAGTCTTGAAATGTCTTTGGGGGAGCAAACACACAATGTTCAGCTTGGCAGGCAGCAGAGGCTGTAATTACACCTGCACCGACTGAGCTGAACACAGTACATCAGCACAGCTCTTCTGCCTGCGTCTGTCATAAGCCCCTCTAACATGACATGATTTAGATGTTTCCTGCCATCATGAGCTGACAGGCAGCATTTGTTATCGCTTGGCGTTTGAGGGGAGGAAAACATCTCTCCGACAATTCTCATCTTCAGCTGCAAACAAGGATAAAGCGTGTAATGAAAGCTGCTAAAAATAAAATCCTTATAGGAATAAGAACAGAATTTATGAATGAACTTTGGAGGTGACTTTCTGAGACGTATATTAGATTAAAGGAGGTCTATTTTAAACGCTTTCCCATATAACAGGAAATGTTCTCTAAAAGTTCTCTCAAAGTGATCAAACACATTTTTGCAATTACATTAGTAGCATGTTTAGTGGAACATTTTAAAAATGTACTTTTAATCAAGCTATAATGTTAATGCGTCTAAGAAACTGGACGTTTTTTGTTACTTCAGGGAAATGTTAAGGAATGTTCTTGCAACCTGAAATTGTTAGCTGGTAGATTCACTCCTTATTGTCTCTTACACGACTGCTGGCTTCTTCTCAATCTGCTCAGCTCTTTGAGTTACTCTGCGGGCTGCCGTGTCTTCGCACTCTGTGGCGAATACAAAGTGACAAGAGCAATAACCGTGGATATGCTGTAATAGATGGCATATGCTGATGTGATCTTCCCTTAACTTGCTGCTTGTTTACCAGACCCTCACAAGAATGAAAATGCTCTAGCACCCTTATTGCATTAGATCTGATGGTGCTGATAGACGGCCTCCTTCCAACTGCTTTAATACCTTCCAGGTTCACCAACAAATGACAAGCATGTCAGGAAGTTATATTCCAATAGATGCTTCTCACGATACAGACAGTCTTATCTAAATAACTCAAACCCTTAAGCATGACTTTGGGATTATCTTGCTTAAAAAATCATTTGGTCCTCATGTTGCAAAACCCTTCAATTAAAGTTTAATAAAGTGGGAATTTCAGCAACACCAAAATATGGAGGCCACCACAACTTTGAGTTTTAGTGGAGATGGTGGCGTGACAGGAAGTACCAATGGTAACAATAGCTCCTAATGTCAGAGTTTCTCCTCTAGGCTAATGATATATAGTGAGGCTGTTGCCGTTTCATCCTTGTGTCCCACCTCACCACACTCTGTAGGTGCTATCCATTATGTTGACTTTTTAACATGACGGCCTCGCCTCGGCTGGACACCTTGTGTCTGATGCGTGTCCCTGTAAATCCTAGTGCAGCCTCTTAGCCAAGAGTTATCCATCACCCGGCACTTTCCTGACAGAGAGAGAGAGGCCCAGGGCAGGCAACGTTTATAAAGGGCGAATAGTGTCTGATAAATGGTTTACTAAATGTCTCTGACCAGCCTAAATTTACAATACGCTCCCTATACAAACACACAACACACACAAAAAATGTGACTTTCAATACCTATAAAGTTTAGGCTAGTCAGAGGACCTTTAAGCTGAGGGCAACAGATGGATCTGATCTTTTACTCACCACTCCAGGAAGTGAGAGATTAGATCTACTTACACGCAAAGCAGAACCAGGTGAGGAGAGGGCTGCTTTTATTTATGGCTGGTTGTATTACATGCATTATCTCTGCTTATGCGTTTCCCCTTCTGACACCCCCATCACCTCTTTCCATTCAACCGAACACAACAGCCAATCAATGTGTAATATAATTGCACCATGCAAATCAAAATTTGTCTGGTGTGGTCAGTTTTTGTTTGCAGGACATAATACAGGCATATTGATTTCTTGTCATTGTTTGTTGAATATTTTGTTTGCCATACTCCATCTTTTAGGAAATAATACAGAGTGCAGTGATGGATTCAGCAGTGATGGTAACAGTGTGTCTGGCTATTTGTCAGACATCCAGTCTCTCACTCTCTCCACAGCTTGAGACTGCAGTCATAACAGCTCTGTTTAGGGCGTCTCCACCAACATGCATAATGGATACTGGCAACAGAGCCACATCATAAGTCAAAGGTGATACAAAGTGTTGTTTATTTTCTTGTCATTTTTTTTCAATAGCATCCGAAAGCTGGTTAGTTTTTCTAAGTCTAGCATAGACTAGCAATTTATACTGGTATTATTAGCAATAATATTATTAAATAATTCTTTAAGTAATTAATTACCAGTAGTCACCAATATTATTAAATACATTTAATATTATGAGTAGTTAAATATGTATGTTTTCATTTCATAAAATGTAACAGAAAAGATCCTGAAATAATTTTTTTTTTTCCTTTTTTAATAGGTTTAAGACATCACATTCAAACTTCTCAAGAACCTTTGGGTGGGAATCTCTGCTGTAGGTGACATAAATGCTCAGATGCACGAATCTTTCTTTCCTTCTGATTGGCACAGAATTGGCACTTGCCTCATTTATGCCTGGCGTGACTATTAAATACACCCTTTTCTGCTTTTGGATGATTTGCAGTATGGCTAAATCATTTCCAAATTCACATATGTGCATTTTATGAATGAACCTGTGTGCGTGCAAGCTTTGTATGTTATCTGAAGATTGTTTATGCTTTGAGCGTTGCTTTGCATGTGTGCTAGGAGAGGCACGGAGCCCCATGGGGGTGTAACCATAGCTGGCGGGCTGTGACGTCATAGGCGTGATCCCCTGTGTCTCAGAGGACATTCATTCAATGAAACAAGAGGGAGAGCTCCACACTTAGCTGTTTTTTTCCGCCACACATGCATACATGCCAGTTTGATGCCGCTAAGACTATCCTTTAGCTAGTCACACTTGATCATAAGCATTATGCCTACAATGAGACACATTAATTAGCATGAAACCGCAGCATGAATCACTTGCCTAGCTCATAAATGAGACCTTGTTATAGTGTGCCTCACGAAATTTCTCAACAGTGTGCTATTATGTCCCTAAATATACTGCTTCTGATATGGAAATGAAGTTAAAGAAGCCAGTAAGGTGCCTTGAGCAGCATCCGAATTCTGCAGCCTTGTGTTTTGAGGCCTTTTAAAGCCGCTGCTTATCGCATGCCCACCAGCAGCGCAGGTTCCTGGCATAAACTGGTACCAATCTCTAGCATGCTCTCAAAAACACGTTTCCATGGCAGCTGCTCTGAAAGGCACTTACTAGAACAAGCAAATGACATTGTCAGTTGGAACGGATCGGGTTTCCTAGTTTACAAATTTTAGCACATGTCCGTTCTTGGAGTGAGGGAGGCAGAAAGATTGCTTAACCCTGTATGTCAGCCCTGCAGCCAGTTGTTATGGCTGTTTCCGCTGTACTTCATAGCAGCGGGGGCTGTTTGATATTCAGCATTGTGCTTCTGTGATAACAAGACTTGTGAGAGGAGATGAAGGCTTGCATTGTGTTCTGCAACTCTGCTGCTTAACTGGTAGAGCGTGGCTCTAGTGAAACCAAGGTGGGTTTGATTTCCAGTCTAAACTTTTTCATTTACTTTATTTTTGGCAGATGCTTTTATTCAAAAAGACGTACAGCTGCTTGGGAATCGAACCCACAACCTTTGTTCCAGTGCTCTATCAGTTAAGCTACAGGATCACTTGATCAAAAAAAAATACATTGTTTTTTATGTAAGATTCTTTGAATAAAAGTGTCTGACAGAATTGTAAAAATAACTGTAAAATTGCATGAAGATTTCTCTCCTTAGACTGTTCCACCCCCAAACCCACTCCACTTTGAGCTCTGTCACTGAGCCATACTGTGATAAAAGTGGCTGTACCTTCTTGTCACCATTCTGTTCTTTGATCGCTCCTGACAGCCTCAGATTGTGTGCAGCCTTGCAAGCAAACTACACATGACCCAAATTAGTGCTAAGCTATAATAATGTGGTTAGAAATGGCCCGGTTCCGAATGATCAGAGAGCTGCAGGTTCAAAGCGCTACAGCTGCCGGCTTGACTGCTAATGATGTGTTGAGAGAATGAGAGAAACGGGAAAGAGAGAGAGGGCTGATTAAGACTTGTTTCAGCTTTTGCAACAGTTCTTCAGTCTGGCAGGGGTGAAACGTTGGGTAGAGGTTACTGCAGGTTGGATCTTTAAGAACAAGAAAATCAGAGAGCCAATCACGCAAAGCATCTTAAGTGAGATTTCTTCTCAATGGGCTTCCAGGGCAAACAGCATGCCGTGTCAAAGAGGATTTGCCTCCAAGGCAAGTCAGCAACAGCGACTGAGACCTGAAAATTCTGGTCAGCAGTGGTGGGCTCAAACTCAGCACGTCAGTAATTGTCAAGAAGGTACCAGCTTTCATCTTTAGCCTTAATCTCCAGAAACGGCAATGGGATCCATCAGCATTAACCATGAGCTCTCTAATCGACCGTGAACCTCAACCACCCCGTGGTGTTAACCAGTTAACAATTTTAGGTTGTAAGAATGTTTCCATAACATTTCCATTAAGTAAAAAGAAAACATTAAAAAAATTCTTTTGAAAGTTCCAAGAACATTAAGTCCAGTTTTTTAGACGTTGTATTAACATTATTTATTGGCTTTTAAAAATGTTATTCCAACGTTTTAATTCTGTATCATTTTTAAAATGTTCCACCAGCTACTTAAGAATGACCTTTTACACATATGATATATAACATTAAAAAATGTTGTACTAACGTTACTGCAAAGATGTTTTTGCTAATTTAGAGAGAACTTTTGGAGAATGTTAGTCAATGTTCTGAGAACATTCCCTGTTAGCTGGGTAGATGTGAACCTGCATGCATACTGTCTTTAAAGTGGAGGGGTGGTTGCACAGAAAGACTCCAGTTTTTATTCTCTTGCTTTGGGACCAGTGCTGAGCTGATGAGGGACCTCTGAAAAGGGTGTCAACCAGTGCATGCTGGGATATTTCCAGCTGAGATCACACATTTTCATCTCCAAACAATCAGTCATGAAAAGACACATATGTGTCAAAACAATGTGAATGGATATCGCTTGGTGCGTGATTAACCGCTCAGATGTGAATGGCTGGCCCTGTTGCATTAGCTTTAGCAGGGAGATAAGACAAAGACGTGATAAATGTTTTTGTCTTAGAAAATTTGTCCTGGTTCTCACAGTAACTTTGTGGGTCACTGTGGGTGAGTAACAGACAATATTCAATTACTGTCAGTACATTTACCAAATGTGTTTATGTATGTTGGTATATTTACAGGAGTGTTTAACCCAAAAAAGATTAAATGTAAAGCTTCAAAATCCTTGAGTAAACTGTTTGCCTGAAATGTATATATATTTACAGAATTCGTTTCAAATTTTCATGCTGGTGTTACAAACAGACTTATTCCTTGGATCTAAAACCTGCAAGTTTTGTTTTCTCCCAGAATGCTTTGTGTTTTCTTATGGAATATTAGACATAATATCAACATATATGCATATTTTCATACATATGAATTTTGATGCATAATATGTTTTTTTATTGTTCTCTTTAGACGCTTAAAAAACCAGTCAGTCCAGTCAGTTATGCGGATGTCTTTACAACTAACTGAAAGACATTTCAGATTTAATAAGAATTCTTTTAAGTTTATGTTGAAGGTGGTTCATGGGTGATTTAAGTTCAGAGATGTCTAGCTTCATTTAATGTACACTGCCCTCCATTAAAACAGATTGGCAAAGACATTGAGGCTTGGGTTTATATTGGTCATATATTACTTAGAGCAATAAAATTGAAGGCATAACACAGATATCCTGTACCTCAAGGCTTGGAATTATGGGTACTCCCAATGGGTACATCAGTAAAGTGTTCCAAAAACCTTCCAACACTTCATATAAACAATCCATTTAGTTTCTCACATCAAAGCCCCCCACAGCATTCAGTCTCAGCTGTGTTTCTGAACACACTTTTTGAAATACCCAAAGCACAGCCCTTAAATCTCGTTAATGGTTTTACATGATATACTTTTGAAATATTCTGGCAAAACTCACGATAAGAGCATAAAACACAATGGGGTGTTTTTCTGCTGTTCACAGAAAGAGCTCTATCAGAAAGCAAGTCTGTGTTCTCCTCTATTTTTCATTCTATACTTTTCAAATTGAGCATGTAAGTTATAAAATCATGTTAATTCCCCGACTTGAAATATTTATTCAGCATTTTGCCACTAAAACATCCACTCTGATCATATCTGATCAGCAACCACAATAAATGTAATGTTTAATATATGAAACGAGAGCCATAAATCAGGTTAATATCAGGCCCCAAAGATGCAGTGAGCCGTTTGGTTTATCTGGCTTTAATTAAAAAGTGGAAGAGTGAGAGGGAAATTTTAGGGGTGTTGAGGAGAATGTTCTGTGATGTTTAGTAGAAGGGGTCCAGCTAATGGTTTGTCGGCTTGCTGCGACCCAGGGGATTGTGGGTACAGGAGGCATGTGTTGCTCTGATGCATAAGTGTTGCTCTGATGGAGAGCAGAATGCAAGCATCCATTTGAAGCAATTTTGATATCGGGCCTTTTTATGTCTTTTGTGTTTCCCGCATTTGTCCACCTGCAAATTTGGGGAGGCACGCAGGACCACCAGCTGTGAAGTTTTAAAGGCCTTTTAATATTCTAGTACCTGTGTTCTTCGCCACATCAGAAGATTGCAAGAGGCTCTCTTCTCTATCACGTTGCTCCATCACACTCTATATTTTTCCTCGCTCTCCTCCACATCTACCCTTCAGGACGTTTCTCCTCTGCATCTGTTTAAGGCTAGAACTGATTTGATTTATTCAGAGTGCTCTGAACTGCATTATGCTGGTCTGTGGCAGTCACACGTCAAGAAGTTCTCCATACTGTAGCCACTGGGGAGCGTTTCTCAAAGGTTACTCTTATGGCTTTGCTGCCTGAGTTATGGGCAAGCTCTGGAAATGTTCACTGTTTTGTAAAGGGCAAACTTTTATTTCTTTTGTTCTGAAGTATCGAGTTGTATAGCTTGCAAATAAAACTTTCACACTCTGAGCAGCAGCACATATTGTGAAGTATTTATAAAGGGTGCAACAAGTTCTGGACAAAATTAAGGGTGCTAATGACTGTTTGTCTCATCTGTTGGAATGAGCAATAATACTCATATATACATGTACATGCATGTACGTTTTATATAAATATATACAGTATGTGTGTGTGTGTGTGTGTGTGTGTATACAGTATATATATGGGAAAACTACTACATGTTTAATATTTATGATATATGATATATTTTGCAAGGTTGTTTTTGATCATTTAAAGATAACTTTTAGAGAATGTTAGCTGACATTCAGAGAATGTTCCCTGTTAGATGAGTTACACCAATCACACCAATTTACACTTAATTAACACATCCCTCTGCTTTTTCAATGACAAATCACTCTGCAGGTTCCTACAGTGAGCCAGTCATCATTCCAGAAACACTATAGAGGATATCCAGGTTACCCATAAAACATCTGAGTCATTGACCTTCTTTGTATACTGGATCTGTGAGCGTGTGCACGTATGTGTGTGCACGTATGTGTGTGCACGTATGAGTGTCCATGTACACTTGTGAAACAGAGAAACTTTGCCAAAACTTCATCACGCCTCAAAGCACCGCTGAATGATTCTACATAATCCTGTAATGACCTTTTTGTAGGGCTCATCTCCATCATGCTCAAACACTATTGCTGTGTTATTGTAAGACATCTGGAAAAGTTTGCCTGTTTGTGTTCTCTGCATGGCCCCATAATCAAGGCTGTGGCCGCAAACACCTTCTTCACATTAGGTGAGCGGGTGAAAAAACTGAGTTATGATTTAATGCTTCCTGCATGCTGTTAGCACAGGCCACTGATGTTGTTTCTCAAAATATCCTGCCCTTTTCTTTTCTTCTTCTAAAAAGAAACATTGTGTGTATTTCCTAATGAGACCTGTATTTGTTTTGCAGGGGTCTCGCTGACTCAGGACGCATGGCTTAGCAGATGAGCGAGGCATGTCCGCGCAGGATCTCCAGCACCACATGAAAGGTTAACGCCACATAATAGCGTTGTTGACAGTTTGCATGAAATCGCCCGTTCGTACAGCACTGATTTCAAACAGATAACACCAGAGATCTGATCTCCACGCTCTCACCTGCTCATCTGTGACTGGACAAAGGACAAATCAGATGGCTAAAATTACACTATCTCAGTACTTCTGTGTGTGCGTGTTTGCTTTCCCAGCCTCTACTGTAATTTTTAAGGGGTTTGTCCCGCACTTCCGTGACTCTGAGAGATGGGCTGTGATATCAAATGTTGACTGACAACCCAGAGTGCCTGAGTTGTTTCCATGAAATGAAGTGTTTACATACCAGGTTTAAGAGCAATAAGAGTAGAAGACAGATTGCTTTCAGGATGAATTATGAATGGCTCAATGTGGGAAGATTTGCCTATTCTTAAGGGGAAGCCTATTACAAGGCAAGCAGATTGAGGTATGCAGAGATGAGATTAGCAGGACTGCAGCCGTTCTGTTGGATGACACTAAATGCCTGCCTGGGGTCTGCAGTAATGAGGCTCCTGTCGCCTGTTGCACCATGACTTCTACTCCACGTCCCCACCCTCTACCAACCTCTAAGAAAGCCACGCTCCCACCTCACGCCTTACCCCCATCGTACCCCCATCGCACGCTCATCCGCAAGGTTCAAACGGATGGCAATTTCCAGAAAACTCTCAGTGTACTGGAAAAACGTTTGTCTGGAGATGAAAGGCTTCACACCCGCTGCCTACACACCGAGCCGCTTCCAACACCTTCCCGCGACAGCGCACAGCTCCGGCTCCCCGCGGCTCCCTCTCCCCCATCTCATGATGCTTGATGCTCTCAATGGAGATAATACTACAAATAACGGAAGGCTGGGAAGAAACAAGCCATCTGACCCGGAGTACGTCTCGCGGATCGGGCTGTAGCCACAGCCTGCCCTTCCCAGGATAAGAAGCAAGCCTAAGGAAACGAAGCTGGACGCGCTCCACACGCGCATGCACGCGCAGCAGGAGTGAAAAATGACACTGACCATAGCGAGAGCTAATTGCTTTCCATTTGCCCGCGCTGAGATAAAAATAGCAGCATCTCCGTAATGAACGCGTGTGGAAATGCAGGGCGTAAGGTGCCCTGCGCGATTGCGTTTGACACGCTGAGTAGCCGCTAGCCAGCACCCTTTACACATACACACACACACTTCAGATCTCCTCTCAAACACACATGCCTCCCAGCAGTTGCACATGAATTGGTGTCAGGCATTTGCACAAGGGCCACAGTTGTTTTTTTTAACACGAGCCTGTTACCTGCACCACATCTGCAGGGTGGCCAGCAGTCACCTGACTCACGCGCAGACAGATCCTGTGACAGATCCTTGATAAAAGCTCTCTGTTTTTCCATTCTCTGTTCTGTGCTAGAGGTAGATCAAAAATAACATGGTATAAAACACAATTACATAACACAATAGCAGGTTGTTTTGGGCATGAATCAGACCTAGGTTAAGCATAAGATCAAACTCAGTCCAATCTCTCGTGCGTGCTCATTTGTGTACCTACATCCGTGATGTGGCACAGCCCATGAAAATGGATCGGATCCACCTTCAAACATCTACAGTATCTGTAAGTGCCAAGAGTCCAGGCTTTCTCATGTGAAATCCAAACCGGATTGAATTATACAACCATCTGCTGTTTTTAACACCACATTACATGCACCAAAATATCATGTAGATGTACACCTTACATATACGATATCCTAGAGTACACAACCCTAGAAAGCCAAGCTTTACATGAAACCAGGAAGGATGATCATTGCTGTCATTATTAAGTCAGGCTTACTGTCCTCTATCCTGCTAAATCAGCAAGTAATCCTCCAGTGCCACAATAAACTTCATCATTAAATAAGCACAATAACAAGCCAAACCTCTGCAGTGCAGTACAGCACGAACCAGGTGCTGCTTGCCTCCTCTCCCCAGCCCCAGAAGGCTAACCACGCTGGGTAACTGATCAACTACAGCTGCCCATTCCCAAGCCCAAGGCTAACAGCAGAGAAAAA
>JAZGTK010006133.1:0-21280 GCA_036877625.1 Ambastaia sidthimunki
CTGTAAATCCACAACTGTCGTTTAATGTTACACTGCTGGAAGAGCAAGGCTTGATCAATATTAATTTACACATCAGACTCCCTGCAATATTTCCTCACGGGCCTCAGCTGTGAAAAATGTCCTATATTTTCTGTGTTTATGTGTGTGCTAGTGCCAGCCAGAGACCCAACTGTACAGCTCAGTTTAATTGCCTCAGTTTGACCTTGAAAAATCACACATCCATCTGGCTCACACAGTCCACAGAGTCAGGAAGTCGTTCTCGCTCCTGCGCCGTGTTTGGCAGTTATTTGAGCGGAGGCTGAACAGAACTGAACTTTATGAAGACACAGATATTCTGTGATTAAGTTTACCATGAAGAAATTTCGCCTTTAGAAGAAAGTTAAACGTTTCCTTTTAATGAGTGGGCGTCTCTCATTGCTTTCTCTGTAAAATGACAGAGCATCTCTCCTGTAGTTCTTACTCAGCAGGAACTTGACGGGATGGCTGCTCAAATCACTCCCTCTCTTTCTCTATCACACAGCTGCACTCATCTTTCTCGTGCTGTTTTACTCTTTTATTTGTTAATTCATCCTGTTGAGTCAGAGAGGCAGACTTGGGCTAGCGTGTCAAAAGCGGAGGGCGGGAGCAAATCCGCAGTCGAGTGTCGAGGTGGGCGGAGCTCAGAGCAACTTTATGGAATGGCAAACAAAAATCGACATCCTGCTGTATATGCACAGATATGCACCACATACATCTGGCTCCATTTACCACTAACACAATATCTCAAAAAAATAGAATTTCTGTTGACACTCTAGATTACAACTCGCTAATAAAGAAGTATGAGAAAAGTTATGCAAAGAACTTTCTTCAGAGCTGAAATCCAATTTGTCACCTGCTGCATTACAGGAGGATGAGAAGACATTTGCATTTCTCTCCTCCCAATTGTGCTGCTTAATTGGTACCTTCTACCTGTGGGTGGTGTTGGGATAATCATGGCCACCTTCACGTGACATTCATTATTATCAGAGGAAAGGTTTGACCTTAGATCATGAGGTTGCTGGTGCGGTAACACGTTGTCAAGATATCAGGGCAGGATATTACTGTCCACTTTTAAATTGGGGAGGAGCAAAAAAAAAACCTGAGAAATAACACCTCAGCTATGCTTACGAGTTTATGAGATTACTGTCACTACATTAGATTACAAAACCAAGTGGAGTTAATTGCATGCAGACTGGCTGGTTGAGTCATGTTAACTAATCTTTTTGACTTTTTGATTTAGAAAACAAATTAATTTAGATGTTACCACATGGAGCACATTAAACCTGACATTTTTACAGTTTAATTATCAAAACAAAGAGAAAGGCAATGGAAGAAAATAGAAAGAGCGAGATACAGACAGAGAGTAAGAGAGGGAGAGAGAGTAAGAGAGAGAGAGAGAGCGAGCAAGAGAATCAATGTGAATAATGAGACAGGAAATGATGTGTACACAAAGGATAATGTATCTCTGTCTCTCTCTCTTTTAGGTTGGCTGGGAGAAATATTACATGTTCTTATGGAATGGGATCATTAGAAGTTGTAGGAGTTTTAATATGCAATAAAATATGCAAAAAATGCATTGCAAAAAAAGAAGATAGAATTGTTTGTATATTAATAACTGCTAAGTCTTATACTGTATTCTTATGCACTGACCACACACAATATGCACCATGAGTATTATATAAAATGACATATTGCACTATATATCTACAACACCAGTTTTACAAGTTAGGGTTAACTCTATTAACTTTCTCTCTGTCTCTTTCATCCTCTCTCTGTCTCTCTCTCTCTCTGGCGAGCTCTCAGTCTCTCATCTCTAATTGAATGCCTCTCCTGACAAATGGGCTGTTGAGGCTACACCTGCAATGCGCCATTACCTTCTCAACTCTCATCTGACAATAAGTGTGTGTGTTTTGTTTGTATGTGTATGAAATGCATGATTTCATAGCGCAGCTCAAAGTACAGTTGTAAGAGTGCTTTGCTGCTGGTCTGAATTGGTTTGTGTTTGAGAAGGGGGATATAGAATGCCTGTGTATGTTCTCAGTGGTAAACTGTGTGAGTGCTGCTTTGACTGCTGTGTGTAATATTGTTTTAGAACCTTATTGATGTCAGTTCTCTTCCTAGCTACCATGAGGCACACACAAACACACACACACACACACACACACACACACACACTCACACTTTTATCATATATTGACTTTCAATTGACTCTTTTGTTTTTATACTGGGCTAAGAATAATTTCTATCCCCTAACCCTACCCCTAAACATAACCCTTACAGGAACTGACATTTGTTGATTTGCATTAAGATGTTTTGGAATGTTAATTAATCAGTTTGAATCAGTTGGGGTTTCCTCACAATGCAGCAAATGTCAGGTGTTTCTACATTGTCAGGACATTTTCATCCCCGTAGTTTAACTGATCCAAAACACACACATTTTTGTTTTTCTATCATGGGGACAGTTTTCTATTGACCTGCATTGTTTTAATAGTAATACACTGCTGTGTTATATCCCCTAATTCTACATACTGTAATTCTAAGTTTCTTTTAAATCAACTGTTGTCTTTACACAGTGGAAAACTTAAAAAAAATCTGCATGGCAGGGCTACTAATGGTGCATTTTGCCTTGATTTAACACAAATTACTCTGACATTTTCCTCCATCTTTTTGCTACAGAAACTGTGTAAGCAGGTATGTTGAAATGGAGACAGATTGGACATAATTAGGAGCTCACAGTAAGCATATTCATTGGCGCAGTCTTCCTAATTAGACCTGATTCTGGCCCCCACGCAAGGTCACTGAAGTAAAGTCTGTATGTTTGTATAACATGCCAAACTTCCAAAAGCTGGGTATTAAATTCTGTGATTATTTATGTATCGTCATTTAATTAGCCTTTGGCAAAATTTCCCTGAAAACTAAACTCTCGCTGGTGTTCTGATCCTGTCCACCAGACATGTTGACATTTCTGTCCTTTTACGCATTTGAGACCGAAAAAATAGAATTAGCTATGAAAGTAAACAGCAAGGAAATCCAAAACCTTCTGAGGAGTGAATCAGAAAGTAAATAAAGAAATAATTCCTGCTGGTCAGTTAGCTGGTCTCTCATTCTGACTAAACTGGCCTTCCAACTAAGGACTGCCAAAAGCCTCTAAATCCTCTAAAACATGACCAACATGACCAGCGATCAGCTAAGACCAGCAAATCTTGTATAAGCTCTTTTTTTTCTTTTCATCAAACATGTTGTACTGTAGGTAAAGGGAAACAGAGAGAAAGAGACAGAAAGAAAGAGTGAGAGCGAGAGAGAGAGAATGATGAAGGCGAGCGTGACTGAAACACTAAAGGAGCAATCGAATGTTTATTTCTCAATTTTCCACCCTGTTTGAGTGACCTGTTACCCGGACAGTTTCTGTGTACACAAGTGCCAAACATTAAACAGTTGAAAAAATCCAGAACCGCCTGCCCTGTTTTCTGCAACCTCCACAATCAGAAACAAAAACAGGCAGAGACTCAGGAACTTTTGGGGTCGGCTCACTGCGACAGCAGGCCCAAGCCCAGGAATACAGAAACAAAGTTGAAAGAGTTGAAGAGCTGGATGTGTTTTTCATGTTTGCAGCACATCACGTGGACAAGAGTCACGACCCGTGAGCCATTCTCCCCTGCACGATATGCAAATGCAATTAGAGCATCTTTATCTCTTCAAAGAGCCACGGATGAGAGAAAGGGAGAAGGCAGAGGGCGGGAGAGAAACTGAGCGAAAGAGAGAGAGACTGACTTGACCTGCTGCAGATTTTCATCAGCTGTCTGAGGCATCGGGAGGAGAATACAAATGTTACTACATTAACTCGCTCCCACAGAGAAACGACAGAGGAGAGAAGAGAAGAAAGGCTAGGAAGAAAGAAAGAGAAAATGAGGGAAAAATAGCTTTTCTTTGTAGTAAATCATATCTCAAATGAATGCTAATTTGGAGGAAGTGATAGAAGTGGTAATTGTTCTTTCAGCTGTGGGGGCACGAGCTCTTTTAGAGCCGCACCTTTGATGGACTACCATGTCAGCAGTGCATTGTGGGTACCAAACAGGCTAACCCCAGTGAACCTCATTTCCTGTTGCGGTTTATATACACATCTTTGTAGAACAACGATCGCTGCAACACCTTTACAGGTTTTTAATAATGAACTTTTAAAACAGATTCAAAAAAGATATGAAAAAAACACTGCTCCGGTTTCACTGTAGACACTACAGTGCACTAAAAAAGTGGTTGCATAATATAAGGTATAATATAATGTGTTAAACATTTTCAGGCTATGTGAATATATGAACAGTGTGTATATGTATGATTTAGTGTTTTCATAATGGCACATTTGTGTCCCATATATTCCAGCTTGTAATTTTCAAAATGTTATCAAACAACATACATTTGAGATAGTGGATATGTGACATTTGATGTTTATAGTAGACAAATTTAATAAATTTAATTTGCAGTTGAAAAAGTGCCCATTGTTGAAGAAACCCCCATAAATAGAACATAAATCCTCAAGAATATTGAATTATTCATGATGTCAATAATAGTGGTAAAAAACATGATACTATAATCCTCAAATAAATGAGTCATCCTCAGTATATCTTGACATCTAACATTAAAGGGCCTTGCTTTTACTCTAAGCTATAAACACACATTACCAGCAACCATGAGTCAGGGAGCCCTGCCTCAAGCTTATCTGACTTTCAAGTGAGATATATCCTTATTCTAAATGGACACGTTTGTAATTTATCCACCAGTGTTACATGATGAACTATCTGTGCTCCTCAACACTAATTCAGCTCACGCCCATCCCAATTAGCCTACATTAACTATACAAACTCCAGCCATTTTACTCTTCTATGAATAATTGTCTTATCTCACAAATAATCTCATCTTATAAACAAACAAATGTGCAATCAATTAAATGCCCCTTAAAGCTCCCAAATGTATCTTGTGGGAGTTGGAAATTTCTTCATGTATGTAAACAAGCCAAATCTGGTCACATAACTCAAAATATATTAATATAAACAGTTTTTCCAGAACATTCTTATGTTCCGGATTCACTCCATGCATCCTTCATTTCATGGAGGAGGCGGATTGTCTGGTGTTTATATATGCACAGCGGGCACTGCCTCAATACAACATTAGGAAAGAAACACATTTTGTAATTCCCCTACTCTCATTTGCTCTGTAAATATTGATGGTTTCTTTATTGCCTCAATGTGAATGCGTGTTTGAGACACTGGTGTCTCATCTTTTTTTTTGTGGATTGATTTCACATTTACAGAGATTCTGGAGGTTTACACACTGGATTAATGTTCATGAAAGAATGCTCTTTGTTTCACCACTTCTTCCTTTGCAAGAGGAACAGTGATGAGAGAAGGCAGCCAAACAAACCCCAGCTGTCCAGACGTGTCACTGGATGTTCTCAGGCTGTGAGTCAGAAGGTCCAAGCTCATGGAACCTTGAAGACCTACAATGACCACAAGACAGATCCATCACTGGTTCATTTTGACTATGTGCTTTCATTTAGATGACAAATGAAGAAACTAGGACATGGGATGCGCCTGAGACATTCGGGCCTGGTATAATGTCAAAGCCAAAACTAGACACACTCCCCTGGGCTCTGCAATCTTTCACTTTAGCTTGGTGAACCCACACTGACCTCAACCTTAAGAATCTCTGTATTTTTTTTTGCTCGCTTGCTAACCAGACTTCATCACTGAAAGTTTACAAGATTCTTTTTTATAGCTCTTGTTAATTCATACAGTTTGTCTTCCTTAACGCTCAGCTCAGTGAGGACTTAATCATGCTCGCGCTAGGCAGGCACACACACCAACCGCCTGAAAACAAGATCTTCTGCCAAGTGTGTGACCCTAAATTTGACAGGAAACAGCGGTGGATGGAACTTTAGCAGTCATAAACTACATTTTTTGCACAATTAGATAAACAAGTACAGCACAGATAACGTAGTACAGATAACGCAGATATCCGTGCACGCACAAGCTCGCACAGATATTAAATTATCCAGAACGTCTCCTTCATCCGCTTCATTATTCACACACACTTAACATACCTCTTTGGTGCACTTTCCTGAAAAAATCCCTTTCAGAAAGAAACGAAAAAGCATGGAAGCGGTTGCTAGGAGACCTTTTAGTGAATGGCGTTTAGCTTTAGTGCGTTAGCGGATGCAGCCATAGCCTGTAGGTAGTGAGGGATTTAAGGAGATTTAAGCAGAGAGAGAGAAGCTGGGGATGCGATAAGGGAGGAAAAAAAGACCTGGTCTTAACACAGTGAAGAACAGGGATTGAGCCAAAAAAAGCATGTCAACCCGATTCATCCCCAATGAGCGACAAACGTGTTTGCCTCACTCCCAGCATGTTTAATGCGGGCCCAACCGAGGTCTTATTGAAAGCATACACAACAGACACAGAAAGCTATAAAATAATTACAGGCATGCTAGTGAAATTCATTGTCCTTAAACGTGGCCATTGAGAATAAGGAATGTAAAAGGCAGGCAAAAGCTCTGTTGAACTTTGTCTGTTGTCGCCTTGTAACGAATTCTGTTGACATTAGAAGCGTTGGGGGAAGTGTGAATGGGAGGTGGCTATGTTAAAAAAGCACAGTGGCACTTAGAACTACTCTCTGCTTGTTTATACTACGCAGTGGATAAGATTTGTTGTGGAAAAGCCACAGGAAATAAAAGTCAATCTAATCACTCACAGATTACATTAACATTCATCTGCTGGTAACTGCGGGCAAATATATCATATGACAGGAATCAGATGGTAAACATGTTCAAGCTGAAGTTTGAAATTTACATCAAAGAGGTTAATAATTGCCAAACAGAATGCGTTTTGTTACAATTACGTATTTCAGATATTTGCAACTGGTGAGAAAAAGACTGCTGCTCGAAAAAAGCACTTTTTTTAAAGAAGTGAAAGCATTTTAAGGTCTATGCTGAAATAAAGATATTTTTACTATCATCCACCGCTCTCACTCTCTCATTTGCAAGGTTTTTTCTCTCTCCCACACTCTCTCTCACACATACACAGTCAGTTTTATTATCTCTTTAGTTTTCAATGCTCTTTAGTTTTCATTTCTGTCAGGCTAAATGTAATTAGGTATATTTCTGTTGAGAGCGTATGACCAGAGGCGGCTCAAAGTGCCTGAAATGAACACAGAAAGGTCATTTGTGAGGCGAGAGGTCACCAGTACCTACTTCACAGTTTAACGCAGACCTTAAGCTTAACGTCATTTGCACAACATTTGAAACAAGATCCCCTCTCACTCTGGTTTCACTAAACAAGACAGGCAGAAAGACATTTGACCCCTTTAAGAATTAGCTATCACAAAGCATACAGTACTCAAAAAAAGGAAAATTTACTTTAAACATGATGAAAATGAAACACGCCACGTAGCTTTTGAATTTAAAGATGACAGAGAAAGGAAGGTCTGACTGAAATGACCCGCTCCAGTAAACTGAAGTGTGTGTGAATAACATAACAGACAATCAGTACAATTACCCGGGCCTGGGTCAGGACGGTTCGGCCCGCAGCTCAGGTGCTGCAGTGCTTAACGCAATTTGTCAAATAATAGAATACATGTTTCCTTAAATATCATCTCAATCCAATCAATTATGGTTTAATTCATTGGGAGAACGGGAGTCTCTCGCTCCACATAGCGGTTAATTTCTAATCGCGGCCTAATTGTTTTTACAGAGTCAATCAAGAATGTTTTTGTCACTCACTTTCCCTCACAGTGTCATTATACAGCTAGGCAAACTTATTTTATTGGTTAGAGGTTTTGTGCATTTATTTGCTTTCTTCTAAACAAAATATTTAATATAATATTTCAATAATTGTAAAAAGAGGTTATGGTTAGAGTGTGGTTTACGGTTATGTTATATATTTTATTATGTTAATATATATATTACATTATGGTTTGTTATGCATAGCTATATATAATAAAGTCTATGGAATGTCTCCATTTAGATAAGTAAATGTCTGTATGTGTGTCTGTGTGGGAGTGACATCCTGACCTAAGGACTATATATGTGTCCATTTTCTGTCATCTAATAACATTCTGCCTGACATCTGATTGGATCAACCAGTGTAATACAACCCCTGGCCTTTTTGCTTCCTCAAGGAGGACATTTACTGTCCGGCAGTCAGTCAAATCACCACATGCATGTGCATGCAAAAAAATATGCATACATGTACCCAAGCCATTTTTTCAAAGAACAAAATTTAAAGTGGTCTTTACAATATCAACTGACATATCTCTCTCTCAGCCCTCAGTCCACCACTTGCATGAAATTTCCACACTGGCACCCAGATATTTATCACGTCTATGGAGGAAACAAACAGATATCAAACCAGTGCAGCCTTTAGCTTTTAAGACTTGCAAATAAAAACATTAATGTGTGTGGAAAGCACATAGCTATTTAGATTTTAAATCTGCATTTAGATTTATCTTTTATTTTCATTGATCAACATTTTTGCCTGCCCACTCGTTTGTGAGATGAGATGATGAAATCAATGTATTGAGCAGCTCTTCTCATACCAAACGTTTAAATGTTTTACTGTAGAGAACCTCACACAAACTGCACCAGTAAATCTGTCAGTAAGGTGAGTTTTTTATGCTCTCAAGATTCCTATCTCTCAACTCCTTACAAAGATAGCAATGGGTTGGAAAAAGACTTCATGATGTACAATGTCATTTCAGTGATGGATGAAATGTCCCTCTTGGGACAAAAAAAGAAATAATGAAAAAATTAGCACACAGGATGTTGTACCGACTCTCAGAAGTTGTAAATCAAACTGAATGGCTAATGCCTTTCTCTTAATAACCCACAACAAGTGGCACATTTAGAGTGTGAGATCAAGTAAGTGTCTGTTTCAAAGGGTTCTTTCTACAGGATGCGGATGTGGGCAAGAATTTATGAATGCAGCAAATGTGTAAATTCAAGCTAAATAGTCAAAATAGTATTCAGCTTATTAATGTTTAATTTACTTAACGGAATGAGTTAATGAAAAATAGTTCCGAAAATTAGAAAACAGCTAAGTTAAAAGTTCCAAAAAATATAATCTTTGTGTTTATTATTCATTATTATTCATTCATTCATTGTATTCATACGTTAATGAAAAACTGTTGCGCCATTTTAACCACTACAAAAAAAACATAAAAATGTCTTAAAAAGTGTAACCATGAATAACATAATAAAAACAGAAATCACACCTTGAATACACTTCAATGTCCACATCTTAAAAAATGGTTTATAAAATGCATTGTTCTAAGTACAAAATATCGTTTTTTGTGGCTAAGCATCACATCATTGACCAACATATGAAATGAACATAACATCCTATGCATATTGCATAACTGCAGGTGGGCATTTAAGCCTTTCCACTTCTCTGATAAACACAGGCTTGCCTTTCATGCATGACATTTTTGACATGTGACAAGTTTTGGCATGTTCTTAAAATAGCAGCTGTAATTTTGATCTGTATATAAATCTTATTGTTGAATTCTATTGGCCCGTCTAATAATAGTAATTTGCCACATCAATGCAAGAATGCATCTGATTATTTGCTTTAGTCTGTAGTTTTAGTAGTTTATTCTGATGCATGTGTGACTAACGTGTGTTAAAAGGCTGTGTGCTGGATGTGTGGTTTGTGTAACTGTAAGAGGGCTATTGTGCAGTGGACTAAATGCGTCTATTCTGCAGGCTGTGTTTTATGGCACAATGGTGGACAGGGTCATAAACTGGGCGCTTACTTTATTGGCAAGTGGAAGAGAAGAGAGGAGTTTGTTTCACACATAGCTGCCCTCCGGCCATGTGTGTGACCCTAGACAGTTAGACACAGGACAAGACTGGCCAAGCGAGTATCATGGGTCAGTGAGCCCAAAGTCAGGTCATCAGTACACACACACACACACACACACACACACACACCTGCATGTGCACTGACAAACACAACCTCTATCTCTCTTTCTCTTGCTCCCTTCTAATGTTTATCAGTCAGCAGTTTTCTGCTAGTGCCTTTTTAATTCCTGCTGTAGGTCATTGCGGTAATGTTCAGGAAACGTTTTAAGTGACTTTATGCAATTAAAGAAACTGCAGCTCTTTAATTCCCAGTGATTATAAAACGCAAGCGATCTCATAAAACAACAGACATCTGGAATGAAGCATTATTGTACACCGGAATATATTAAGTTATAACTGGTTTTATTGCTAGGCAAGAACATGAGAGAAAACAGACCTTTGAATTACTGCTGCTGTCTGAGCTTAAAACAAGAACTTCATTATTGATGAAATCTAATGCCATTATTCATTTATCAGGCTGTGTAAAAATTTAGCATCCTCCCTGAAAATCTACGTTTTGTTTTTTGCATCCTTTTATTTTCCTGGTATAAAACAGAGTGCATAAGACAGACGACAGTTATTATCTGTTCAACTTGAAAAAGGAGAAACAAATTTAAAAGAAAAAACACATTTACTTTTAAATCACCAATTTTTTTTTCTGAATCACTAGCGTAACAAGGGTTTTGAATTCAGAGTGTTCTTTTGCCTGAATGGCTTAGATAACCTTACGTTGTGTAATAAATTACCCCTTAAAAGCCATAAATCCATACCAATAAAGAAAGCAAAAATTGGTAGCTAAAAGTTAGTAGCAGTGATGGACTTGTTGAACAACCTCTCATTACCAGATCAATCAATACAGCAATTTACAGTCATCTTTCAACAGCAAGGTCAAACGTATGGCCTTGCAATTAAACATGTTGCACACACACACCAACACGGAAGTAAAAGCAGACATCTTCTCCAAACCCATCTTCTCTCCTCACTCCTCTCCAGCGGTAATGGAGCGGCACTTTATTTTGATAAAGACGTCAGGTTGAAACTGACTTAGAGCCTGTCAGGAGTCATAATTGTGGGTTGTTTCCCGGGAAGGCCGGAACAGGACCCTGAGGAGAAAACACAATCAGTTTAAGAGTGCCCTCCTCCCCGGCACACGGAATTGGATCAGCCCCGCTCCGATCGTTTGTTCCAGGCCCGGCATCCTGATTGAAAGCCCCTCCGGCTGAGGGGCCAAAGATACGCCAGAGCAGGTCAGCCAGGAAAACTCAGACAGGCAGTGAGTTAAAGTGATGTAAGCGTGTCATCAAGCTGTCTCCATGCAGCGTGTGAAAGAGGCCTCAAGGTGTTTGCAAAGCGTTTGAACATGCAGTTACCATCATAGCACACAGCTTAACAGCAGTGTTGCAACAAATACAAACATAAATATATATAAAATGTATTTCATTGTTAAGCAGAGCATAAGTGATTAAGTGTGCTGTTTATTTATTTATGGTATGTATAAGTTATTTTTAAGTAATATTTATTCATTTTGACCTTATTTATTCATTTTATCAGGGTTGAATCCGGCCTAAATAAAATAAACATAATTAATTATAGCCACCTGAGTGTCTAATAGATGCAACCTTAACGTTTATTGCATTTCCACCCAGAGCCACTCATATGACTTTGTCTTTTACTGAACCCCAAAAAGAACTTTTAATAATGTCACTATTTTCCATGCAATTACAATGAGGCTATCGAGCCTCAAAAAGGACAAACAGCACCATTGAAGTGTCATAAAATGTCCCAATGGCTTGTGTGCTCCAGCATATTTCACATGTTTTGAAGCTAAGCAATAGCTTTGATAGAAAAAAGGAAGAAATAGGGGGTGAAATATTTCCTTTAAATACAGGATCTCAGAGGCGGTCTGATATAAGGATGCTGTGATGTGGGCTGATGAGCCCACCTGCTGCTCCAACTCATGACCTTTTAATGAGAACCAAGGCTGCAAATGGAGATCTAATACACTGTCATGTCTAATAGGTGGTTTCAGTATCTGTACATTGCATGTCAACACGCCAGTTCCCCGGCCTGGCAGACAGAGCTGGCCAGTGCCATGGTCTTAGCCCTCATCTGCTTAGCATCTGCTTCTCATTAGTCTGATGGTGTCTGCTGGATATCACTTAATCTGTCAGTCCATTTAAATCTCCGGCCAGGCCGGCTGAGGGAGGGGGAGCTGGCTGTTTGAAAACAACACAACCATGAGATGTTTGCTATGCGCTTCCACTTGTCGTTCTGGTCAGTGCTAACTGTTAGCTTCAGGTGGTTTTGAATAATGTCATTCTAGCGTGTTTGTATTTGGGAGAGCATGAGGATGCAGACACGCATACGCATGCGCAGCCGAACGCCTCAGTTATTTGGTATGCATCAAACAGCGCCTCTGTCCCTCTCATCAGTCAGACCCAAATTAATGAAGTCACAAGCCCTTCTCATAAGAGAGAACTAATCTCCCTTCTCTCTCTCTCTCTCTCTCTCTTTCGCTCGCTCGCTCTATGATACACACACAGTACTTCGGAAAGCAATCTTGTGAGTTGCGAGTCACTGAATTTCTGTTACTGTGCATGTGAATGAGAAAAGTGTGCTGCATCTAATTACATTTTATTTGAGTCTGCAAATATCTTAATAAAATCACTTCAGCCAGCTGCATGACAAACAATGACTGTTGTGCTCTGCTGACTGGATAGGCATGACAAATTCTCTAACAACTTGAATCACATTATCCTGCAAAAAAACCTAACAATTTTAACAGCATTTAGAAAACAAAAATGTGACACTTTTAATATTCCTTTGGGACATGACAATAACTTCTCATAAAGGGATTTATGTTTTGATAGCCAGTAATCCTGCTTTTCATGCATTTCCTTATTTATTTTAATGAAGTAAACAATGTTTAATATTCATATTTATATCCTAACGCTAGGCTGAAAAACACTGATTATGTTCAATTGTGTTGTATTGTCGTCCTGTAAACCAGTCAAATGTGTTTAGACCAGTAGCCTTGTATTGTATTAAGTAATAAAAAACAGCTTAAAATCAACCATTTAAATGCATTAATTTCATTAATATTAATATAATAAAGTTTCCTAATTTAAAATTTGCACAAGAACAAATGAATGTTAAGCTGTAAGCTATGGTTGGCCAACACAAAGTGCTACCGAATTCCAGCCTTGTTTTAACACACTGTCTGGAGAGCAGCTTTCTGATAAGGTTAATGCTGGTCTGAAGCATTAAAAATGAGGGTTAAAAAAATCTTTACTCTAGAGAGAGTCTTGTGTGGCTCAGAGGGTCATAAAAACAGCAGAGAGAGAAAGTCAAGGAGCATGTCCCCCACTTATTCCCTCTCTCTCTCCTCCTTCCGTTTTCCCTCTTTCTCTCTCACTTTGTATCTCTCCATGGCCCCTGACTTGCAGAACAGTGCTAATATAGATTAGTTTGGAAATTCATTACCCTTCCATTATCTCACACTGAGCGCAACGCTGTAATGACTCCCCAGGGAAACAGAGGACACTGCAAGTACTAAGGAAGAAATCTTCAGCAACGAGAAAGAGAGAGAGAGAGAGAGAGAGAGAGAGAGAGAGAGAGAGAGAGCAAATGCAGCACAAGACCTAACAGACACACAAACATCTGCTTCTCTCAGATTCTTGAGGAATGCCTTTATATGCATCCAAATTTGTCTTATTCTCTCTGTGCAAACAACCACATATTAATAAATAATTAATACATTTTATCTATTATCATTTTTAACATTAAAGGGGATTAAAGGGATTCACTACAGAATATAACCTGTGACATCACTAACCATTTGCTGTTACTTCAAATCTGAATTAATTTAAATATGGTGAAATGTGTTAAGTGGAGAATACTACATCCTTATTTAAAGCATAATTAAGTTCATACATTCAAACAAAGACAAATCAAGATGTTGTGAGAGAAAGTTTTGATCGACATACGGCAAGATGGAAACAACAACAAAAGGTTTCCAAAACACTGTGCAGACAAAAACTGCTAGTGTAGGTAGGTGAAACATGAAAGAAAAAGTACATAATGAATTTTTAAAAGTCTTTTATACACCTAAATCACACATTTCATTTCTCTTTTAAGCATGAACACAGACTATGTAGTCCTTACAATTACTCTCCAGCATTTTCAGCTATGGGAACTAAATTGTTGTAGTAATAACCCAGAATGTAACATCAAAATAAAAGAGACCCACAGGCAATGCTAATGCAGTGCTGTTTCATTTGAATAACATCACAGAAACTCAAAATGAAAACACCATGTAACAATGTCGGTTTTGTAAAAACTCTAGCGTTTGGAATTATTTGTTGTTCAGTCCCATCAGTGTTAGTACAGCCACCAGCCTGAGGACCAGTGGAAAAAAATTCAACACCCACTCAAAGCACATAACACAATCAATGTGGCCAAATTCAACTCCCAGATACACAATCCCTATGTCACAATTCTCTCTCAGCGGGAAATCTGACACACTTATGCTCCATAAAAATCATCACAGTAATCACATATCCTGCGTCATTTAAAGACGTAATAACAGTGAAAGATTCAAGGAATTCACCAAAATGAGGCAAAAACGCTCACAAAGTGGCATTTTAATAGTTAGCAAACAGATGTAGCTAGAGTGACGTCTTCTTGTCACAATGTGTTATACATCTAATTTCATATCTCATAACTGATACAAATCTCATAAATTATGTCCCAAACTGTTTTCTTAGAACAGTTTATTATTTTCTAGTTTCTCCTATTATCAATTTTCCTACGTTTAAGTTATTTGACAGTTTGTGTTGAAATAGCCAATACTAACAATTTCTCTGGGTAATTCTGGCCTTTTGAGCTTCTATTTTATCTATGCTGAACATGTCATGCACCCCAGGTTATACCTCAGCTCACTAAATTACTTCAAGACAGGGTATAGACACACACGTAAGCTGGTGAGTGCCGGGATTTGAAAGAATAAATACCTAATCAGCCCAGAACATTCCAGACAATTACAGGGTAACAACCCAACGTCTCCCCTCATATTTCACATTAAAGGGTGACAGAGAACAGATATGACTGTGCTTTCACATAACTGCGTGGATTACATTACAGAAGGGAGAGCAGTTAAGTTGATAAAACATTCTCCAGCGCTATGATTCGAGGCTGTGGCACAAGAGACTCTGGCTCTGTTGGCAGCATGTTAACCATAATAGAACCTCATGAGTGACTGGATGACTACAAACAGGAAATATCTAGCAAATATAAAATAATTACACTCAACTATTTTTATTAATACTTTTTTTTAGACTACTGACCGTAAACTATTTATATATGCATATGTATATATAGACTTATATAAGTAACTACACTATAAAGTTTTTCTTTTTCACGAAGCTTATCGCAATGCACAATAATACTGTTTTCTTTGTGAAAGATATGTTCTCTAAGTTCCTGCATAAAAAGTTAGTAGGTTGTTAAATATCGAGAATGTGTCTGAAATGCCAAAGCCTGCAAACATTCTTTCAATGAGATAAGTAGTTGCATTTTTGTTTTGTACTGTTTAAATTCCACTGAATCTGATGTTCTAGATGAAAAATGTCGAAAGCAAAGAGACATTTAAGATGATGCTAACATGAGCAGTATCTTAGTCAACTTCCTGCCAACAGACTTCAGCTTTACACCCACAGCTCTTGACGTTCCAAAGTACCTGCAAAAACATCATAAATTATACAATGAACTTTAATGTACCTCTTCTAATCTTTATATGCTTCTGTTTAAGCCAAGTCTAAGCCAAGACTGATTGAGAAGACAAAAGTCCTTCAGTATAATGAAAGAGCTACTTCAAAAAAAGAACAAATGCTATTTTATGGAATCTTTTAAACAACTTCAGTTTGCTTTTGTTAGAGCTTTTGTGAATGACCCCATTAACTCCTGATTTTAATGCACAATGCTGTGCCATTTTTCTTTTTAATGTATAGCTTGAATGTGTATATATATGTATGTATGTATGTATATATACATATATTTGTTTTTTATCACAATTGCATACAAAGCTGTACTGTTGTTGTGAAGTTTATTGAAAAAAATGGAATTAAATGCTAAGCACAAGAAGGTGTTTCACATTCCATTGTAAACATCAAACCAGCTACACCAAGGGGATTTGCAAATGGCTGCCTAAGGAAAATACTGACTTTCCAATAGAGTAACAGTGACCTTCTCCATCTTAACCGCTTCCAGATAACATTTTTTTAAAATCAGCTGGATATGGCCACAAACATATTTTACTCTTTATCAGCCAGAGGCAATGACAGGAAATGAAACAATACAAAGACACCCAACACATGTAAATAACCACCAATTCATTCAACAATAAATAGAGATAAAGGGACCAAACAAACAAAGGTCTAATCTTGACTCTTGAGTAAAAAGTCCTTAGTCAAACATGACAAAAAAGACCAGGAGTTGTTTTTAAAGTACATATATCTACTGTACATGTGTTTGTGTTTACTGGTGAGAAGAAAATGGAGAGAAAAATGTAAAGCATTATATGTTTGTCACATGCTGCCAGCACAGTAAAGCATAAAATCACCTACATTGTGAAGACAGCTGGCCAACCTCTTACTATACATCCCCTTAAGGATTTAGTGAATATGTAAACATGCAAAAAGGTTTGTGTAAAGGTTTCACTTGAAGGCTGGCAGAAGTGTAGGGGTGTAAAATATCATAAACATTCACATGCAAGTGACACTCTGCAACCCTGGAGGCCTTTTACATACACAGTCTGTGGAAGATCTTTGTAGTAGGCAGTTCAAGACAAACATCACCTTCACTAGCTTGGTAATACTATTTGCATGCCTGACCACCACCAACCGCCTGAAGTCCTCTCTAGTCAACTACAGTACGTGCTGCTGGTGGGCAGAAGGGACGTTACAAAGACTACAGGAAGAACATCCAAAAATGATGCAGCATTGAACCCAGCCATCTTGAGGGTCTGGCTCATAGCAGTTCCGCCTGAAGAACCACTTGTGAAGAGCTACATAACATCATTCAACAGAAGAAGTGATAGAGATGTGCTCAAGGATACCAACGTGCTGCTGGCATCACCCCTACATTATGGTTCCTCTGCACCTTCTGTGGTAGAGTGTGTGGTCCACAAATTAGCCTCTATGGCCATAATGATGGCATAAACACTTCCCAAGTTTCTACTAAACTAGATTCTAGCTGGCAGTCACAGTGAAGAACCTTCATGGTTGTGGAAGTGACCAATAAGCTTTCTCTCTCTAAAGATCTGACAAGCCATTGTCCAATTTAGAGCTGATCCAGACATTTGTCTTACCAAATGCAAGATACAAATGACCAACTGCTTGTCCACGGTGATTATGTAAGCAAGGGCTTTACTGTGATTCCCCTATATTTAAATGATGAAAGAAATAAGAAAGCAGAGACAGTCTGAGTTTATTGAATGTAAATGTTTTTCTCACTCTAGCCGTGCATGAACATATAACAGCCCCAAAGGGATGAATACACAATCATACACATTCACGAGCAAAGTTAGTCCATGAACCACATTCTAATTAATTCTATTATAGCAGTTTATGTTTTTATGGTACTTTTGCGAATTGGAGAGAAAAGTCAGAGACAGGCTTTTAGTATGTCTTCCATTTTTAATTGGTAAAAGATGGTGCAATTTTAGACAATTTAATAGTTAAAATGGTAAAGAAACTCAGGGTATTCTAAGGGAATTCATGTACTGAGCTTCAACACACTGTAGGTCACTTTGGATACAAGCGTCTGTCAAATGCACAAATGTAAATAGTCAGCAAATCAGTCAGTAGGTGTATACCAAAACCGAGTTATTTTGAAAGGTCTAGTAAAACGTCACCTTGAGAAAGCTGTGCATGTATCTGTCCACTTTCTTCCCTCTAGATACATTTGTGTGGATACAAGAAGATTCAGACATTGGCATAGAGCGGCTGTATGATTTACATGCTCTAGCAAATGCAATTTCTCAGAGCTTAGGATGAAGCAACCGCTTCCTTATATAATACCACAGGACAAATAAACTGCTATGTCTTCTGCAGAGAAAGTGAGAAAAAGACAGTGAGGAACGAAAGAAAGACAAAATTGTGCACAAATTGAAGAACATGGCAGGGAAGCTGATGGAGAGGTGAAGCATTTCCAAGAAATTCCCTGTATTATTATCTCTGGCCACCTCTTTACCAGACTTAGTAATTGTAATTGTAGCTATAGAGGAAGCCGGCATGTTTAGTGTGGAATATCTTGGCTAGGCCGCCTGAATGCTATAATAATAACATTATGGCAATGTTTATGCCTTATGTATAATTCATGCACTGGTCTTAACTTCTCCAGGGGTGCTTTTAGCGCAAGTAAAATGCCGTAACAGGTTTCGACAGAGTTGGATAAGCTATTCGAGAGCGTAGAGTTCAACATTAACGCTGAGAGGGGCAGACGGATAGAAACACACACCAGAGACAATCAGAGCAATAGCCGGATTTAAATAGGGCAAAACGGAGACATTGTGTGTGTGTGTGTATGTGTGTGTGATGTCTAAAGGAGGATTATCATGCCCGTGAGAGAGACTCATGAGAGGACGTTATGTGATGCCCGCTGTAGAGGTGATTGGAGAGGCTGATACCACCTTCACATTCAGCCAGGTGGCATATGTTCACACACACTAGAGACAGACCACTGTCAGAAGATTACTTCTGGAGATATGAATATGCTGTTGTGTCTGGAGAAGCATCACATAATTCTCTCTTTCTGGTTCCTTGTTTTTACTCCCTCTGTCCTTCACCTTGCCTGGCTCTGGGCTGGCTTATTACACCACTCACAGGCTGCAGATGGGGCACATCTGATGTTCCACACACACTCATATACACTGAAAGCATCAGAACCACAAATCCACACATAGAGGGGCATGCAGGGACAGAGCGTGGACCAGAGCAAAGGGTGACAGTGTGACAGTGCCTGACAAGGCGTGACAGAGATCCGTCAGTAAAGTGCAAAAAACCTCCAGAGCAACCCCAGAGATGAGGCACATTGTGACAGGCCTGCCGTCCACAGACACGCACACAGGACCAGGTTTAGTTATTATTATAGCTAAGCTGTACTGAGATGTATTAAAACCTGATATTTAAAGAAAACCTAAAAAAATATATGTATTTTAAACTGGCAGGCAGGGTGTTTCTGACTGACTAATTTACTAAATATCGCAGGTGCCAAATCTTTATTTTTAGCTCTTTATAGAGTCTTGGGCTGTCACACAGACAGGTGTGATGTCTCAGATCACATATTTCAGAGTCAACACATACGATAATGAAACATATATTGCATTAAGGTCCAAATAGGAGATGTACTCTGTAAGAAGCACATACAGTTGTAAATGACCTTTTACAATTAAGTATGACCAGATTTTAAGACTAAAGAATATAACATTCTGCAGCTCTGAACAGTCTTCGAAGAAAATATTAAAGTAGCTTTGACTTTTTGTGACCGGTACATTAATGAGACAGTGTGTGAATGAAACACACAGACGACCCACTACCTTTATTTTTCGCAAGTTCATCTGAGGGTGCGCGGTCTATAGCCTGCTTATACAGAGATTTATGCAATTAACTGTGTGTGTGTGTGTGTGTAGTTAAGTGTTTGTGCATTGTGTTTGATGTAGCAGCTATTTAGCACCATATTTCCCCTCAGGGATCAATAAAGTGTAAGCAGACAAGCTTTTTTCAGCACACATTGCTTTGTTCATTAATACATACCAGCTTCTGTTGCTTCAAGTGCAAACGAATGTTTTATCTGTTACAGTGGGAAGAACATGGGAAGTATGTTCGAGATTAAAAATCTTTTTTTCAGATCTACTCTTTAAAGCTTAAGTTTGTCATTTCTGTACCATTAATGTCACCAAACAGAATTGCAAAAATCTTTTCCAAACAACTTTCCCAAACACTCCACCATCCACAATAGTTACAGAGAGCCCTGCCCCTGAGCTAATTTCATTGGTTGAGCCGATGTTCCTATGTTGGACTGTTCAGGATGCTCAAACTGTTCTGAAGGGTTTACATTTTTGGGGAAATTACCCTACAGTTTACCCCTACAGTGTCTTCATATTAAGCTGTATTTAAACATACATAAAATACACATTTTAACCTTGTTACTGTCACACACACACACACCACATATGCCCTATATGATTAAAAATTATCACTGACTACACAAACACTGATCAGAAGCAGAGCTGTTAATCAAAGAAAAATCCATCTCATACTGGAAAAGCCAGATTTGGAATACTTCACATAATCTCTCAGAGAGTCTTGAATTCAGCCAGTGGGTTATCATAACTGGCATCATAAATATGGCTAATCCGTTCCAGAAGAATGAAGAAGAAAAGAAGCCAAAACTCCCTCAAATCTCTTTAAAAGATTCTAAGGATGATTCCTCAATAAACTGGGCAATAAAATGTCAAGAAAACAATTTTGGAAATTCTAGTCAAATGGTGACTACATTGAATATGCTAGAATTTAAACTAGTTTATTTTCAATTTTCTTTAGGCACAACACAACATAAGGACAGCCTGTAAACTACAGAACAAAAGTAGTCCATGATTTATGTCTTGTATTCTATATTCAACGTGTTCTGAAGCTATATTAAAGCTTTGTGTGAGGAACAGATAAAAAATATTTTTTATGGAGCTTGATAACTATGGTCACTATAAATTGTCTTTGTATGGAACACCATGTTTGGAACACTGTGTGTTCCAGTAAAAAATGTCCATAAAGATTTGGAACGACACGAGCAAATAATGACAGTCTGACAGCCTTTAAATTATTAGGTAAATTATGTATTCTAGCATCTAAATATTTTTCAAGGCCATTGCACTTTTGATTTAGCAAGTACTTCAGTGAAGAAAGACCTTTTTATGAAACAATAATTCATAAAGGCTAGGCAAAGTCTTTTGCTTTAATACATGATTTAATTTTAATCTTAATGATGACAGGGTCGTCCTTAACCTTTACAAGTTCTTGCGAATTTGAGTCATACATAAAAAATTGAGGAAGATTTTTCTTTCTTTCTGACAGACACAGTATACCATCTGTGTCTGTCCAGGAACATTTAAGCCCTGTTACCAAATCTCTGACTAGATCAACAGAAAATAATAACTTTGATCTAAGTTTCCATGGCAACCCTTAGTTGAAATGGGTCTTAATCCTTCTAAATGTTGTGTAATGTGTTTCTTCAGAGTGTTTCTTAGGAGTCTAAGCACCTTTTATAATCGTATACACAAACACACTCATCCTAAGTGGTCAGTGATCAACATAACATGAC
>JAZGTK010006134.1:0-21279 GCA_036877625.1 Ambastaia sidthimunki
CTTCTCACTCACCTCAGTTATGAGAGACTTGAGGAAGTTAGCTTTGTGTCGTAGGGGGTCGTGGACGAGACCGTCGCAGAATGACACGATTCCGTGAGGGAAGTTGTGCTGTGAAAGCCAAGCCACCACCCGCTGCTTCTGCATGTCCGGACGCCCGGTCACATACACGATCAAGTAGCCCAGATCCTGCCAGTGCCTGCCGAAAGCAAACTGTCGTCAGGTCTAGCAAACAACAGGACTTGCAGAAGGTGGCCCATTTTTGGCCATTTAAACCAACAGCTGAGAGATCCAGGCCTCACCTGACCACGTCAACAGCTCCTGCCCGGACTTTAGGGTCGCTGCCCATGATGGACACGCTGGCTGCGAAAGAGCCGTCGATGCTAAAGACCACGAATTCGGTGCCGCGCGGCAGTACGGTCAGGTAGCTGTCGGCAGATGTGTGGTCGCCCCTTTAAACACAGAGAACAGTATAGAGTTCAGTCTGTACAAAAAAAACATTGAGGGGTAAATGTTGGTCATTTTAAACATGTTGGTTTGTGTACTGTAGAGTTGTGATGAAACGTACCTAACCACCATTTTGACCGGATACACTCCAATTCCCAATTTCTTACTCTCGGGAATTACATAAGCGACTCGGCCGCTGCTATTGGTCACTTCTGTGTCAAAATACACCCACTCACCGGATGGGGGTTGGGTCATGATGTGGACATCAACCTTAAAATCACAAAGTGAAAATTAAATATGAAAATAGTTTAAAACATTAAAGTTTAAAGAAGGGACGCAATTATAAATAATAAATGACAAATGCTTAAAAGAAGTGCATTTAAACAAACCTTCTCGCCTGTTAGCGTGACCATATCTAGCGGCCCGTACATGAAACGACCGGCCACTACCTGAGGGCCGTCCTCCGTAAACACGGCATCATTCACGCGATGGTTTGCTGTAACGTTCTTCAAAACACAAATACATCGTAACATGAGAACCCAGAACACATCTCAGACACATCTCTGAGAGGTCTCAGGAAGTTGTCTCACCCTGATCTTCACGTGGGTCCTCTTCCTCATCCATTTCTCTCGCGGTTTGGACGGAGTGAATTCTGATACTTCCTTCCCATCGAGTTCCAAAATACTAGAGTTCTCATGTCTCATGACCTAAGAGAAACACGAACATTACTAAAGCTCATTTTCATGTTTGTTTTCTTCTATCTACTGCAGCAGCCAAACTTTACACATTGCTGTGTTAAAAATGCGCCAACAGATGCACCCATTACATCATTAAGGGTGGACCAAATGCAATAACTGGATAGACATTTTATGGACTTGTGCCTTCCATGGAAGATATATAAATATATTTAAACCACTTTACTCTGTGATCAGGATGTGAAGAGACTTCACATAAGAGACCAGCATAACAAAAATATTTCTGGAAAAGATCACCCTGTCTTTAACCAAAATGAAAATGTTATTTTTTAAAATCTTTTCATTTTTACCTGTCTGAGCAGGAAAGACACAACGTCTGTCGATTCCCAGTAGGAGGCGTGAAACAGATGAGGTAGAGCCACGGTGGGGAACGCAGTGAGGGCATCAGGGCAATAGAGGGCAAAATCAATGCGTTTAGTGCCCCACCATCGCGCTGCGACTGTAGAGAGAAAGAACACAGCAGATCAGCAATGTCTGTCCAAACCATAAACGTCACAGCATCAGTTTAAATTCCATTAAACGTTCTATAAACGTTTCAGCTGCTGGTTGTAGGACAGGAGGAGGACATGATGCAGGTGTTCTTGAGGGACAGGAGCAGACAGGTGTTGCTTTAATGTGCACTGGCTCATGCATGACTGTAGTGCACATTTCTTGCCTGTTTTCTCCCATGATCCTTTGCAAAGGCACTCAGGAACACAACCCTATTTTAACTTTCTAATTCTTTCTGTTGTGGTTTTGTGTTGAATCAGCAAATGGCCTCTGGTTCTCTATAAGTAGGACTGGGAATTGAAATGTTTTATTCAGCGTACAAACGCAATAGACTGTATGTTTTTTTCCTATTGCATCTGGATACAAGTCATAATATCCTTTTAAAGAATAATGTAACTTGTATGTACTTGTAATTTGATGTTTGATCTTCTTAACTTACCCCAGTTTACAATGTTACGTTTAGAATTAGATTTATAATTTGAGCTGTCAGGTGCAATTCCCTTAACAGTGTCTGTAAGTAACACTTTAGGTAACCTCTTATAAAGAATCTAACAGAGGCTGTAAGTGACACACACACAAACCACAGAATGAAAGAAAAACTGGTCGACATGCTTCCAAAACATCATTCAGAGGGCTTCATCATCCAGAACAATCCCAAAATGCCTCAGGGCTCCAGAGATGAAGAACCAGAGCACCAGCGCTGAGCTTTTCAGGAAAAGGAATTTGAATTCGGAAAACAGCAGGACCAGCGCTGGGGAAGTAAACAAGGAATCAGGCGAAAGATACGGAGGATACAACAGGAAGTAGGAGGGGTCACAGGAAACGTCTGGACGGTTGAAACCAACGCAGGCAAACAGGAGAGGAGGGGGCGGATCTGGAGGGTCGAGATGACCTTTGACCTCACGCTCTCCTGCGCAATGTACCTTGCTCGATGTCCAGAGGGAGACATGGAGATGGAGGGTCAGAGCCAAGCGAGGGTGAAGGCTCAAAGCTTAGTGAGATGCTCTGCTCTGCATCATCCAATGAGCTGCACTCCTGAAACTCTACCTGCCTATCACGCGCTTTGCAGGGCTTGGGGGAGGGGCTACGGGAACCGAGTTTATGATAGGGGAGGGCCAGCTGGGACAAAAGACTGAGCTTTTTGGAGAGACTAAGTTGGCACGCTTGCGCTACTAGAAATAAACAAAAAAAGCAACAAAGGCATCAGGTCAAAAGGTAAATATGGCAGTCATACATCCTAGCTATATAGTGATCACATAAAATATAGAAAAAAAATAATGCAATATAAATTTTATTCATGAATGTTAGCTAGAGCAGATGCCATTTTTACATATTAAAGGGACAGTTCATCCAAAATAAAAGTTCTTCCACCATTTACTCATTATTATGTCATTCCAAGCATGTAAGTCTATTTTGGGCTTCTGTGAGACATGAAAGAAGATATTTTTAAAAATATCTCAGTGGTTTTCTTTCCATACAATAGAAGAGGTCCCAATGTTGTCTGCCAACGTTCTTCAAAATATCTTCTTTCATGTTCCACAGAAGACAAAAGTCATACAGGTTTGGAATGACATATGGGTGAATAAATGATGGGAGAAGTTTAATTTTTGGTTGAACTATAACTTTAAATGCATGTTAAACAGACAGACAAAATATCTAATACTTTACTGATGGAAAACCTAAACTGTTTTATTGTTCTAATAGTTTTCTAACTGAACAATGCTGTGTGTGCGCATGTTAACTCACTGTTGGCGATGTTCGATGCGGTGTAACTGTCGGCTAATCCCGACACCTGACTGGCAATGCTGGTCTCACTGGCTCTCCGGGCCCCTCGGAAGGCTGGAGCTGAGGCTGGAGATGACGGATTGGAGTGATCAGAAAACATGATGCCGTGAGACTGCATCACATCTGCTGTGAGGAGCAAAACCAACACCGGTCACTTATCAGCTTCTGGTTCAGTGCAAATCAGCACAGGAACAGAGCTTAAATGTTACGCTCCCTTTTGTAAAAGCGCTCGCTGATTTCAAATAAAAGGAAGATGCAAACACGATGCTGAAGAGGGAAAGTAAATACTGCCCCCCGAGACCACTGTGATCTGATCCATTACAGAGGAGTTTTGAAGAACTTCAACTCTTTATGTGACCTCATGGGGCATTATCTACCACACACACATGCAAGCCTGTCAAAACCACTTTTTGTTATTAGTTCAAATGGCTGAAATTCAGATTTCTTTGTTGTTTTAAAACTTAAAGGTGAAGTGTGTCATTTCTGTGTCAGAAATTTTAAACAGTGTTTACAGGAGAACGTCCTAAAACCTGCCAGAAACACATTCAGCTCATTCTGAACATCAAAATTTAAAAATATACATGTGTATTACATTTGTATGTTTTAGGACTATTACGATTTCTTGCATTGTGACATTATTGTCATAAATATATTAAGATTCTCACAATTTCTTATTACTGTAATGCAAAAAAATACCCAATTATTTAAATTAATCTTATGCAAAAAGAAATCTATACATGAAACTTATGTTACTTCATGCTGATTAAATAATTAAAAAATAGAATCAGCTCTAATACATGTAAAAAAATAAATAAAATTGAAACATTTAAACACATTACAGTAATGATAAGAGCAGAAATGTGCGTATGTCATGAAAATTACGCCACAATGCAATTTACACTGTTGTAAAGTTTAGTTATAGTTTAGTTTTACATTTCTTCCAGAAGAAATAAAACACTTCATCTTTAAATTTTCACACTGGCTACAATCATAGCATCCAGAAGTCACAATTCCCAAACAAGCCCAAACCAGCGTGTCGATGACAAAGCAGACGCACAAACACGGATCATGTGAGCGGACAGAAATGAGGACACGAGCCACACTGAGGCAGACACACACGGGGACGTTTACACTGAAGGGTGCAAGAAACCAGGAATGGCTACACACACTCGCTGGAGGCCGGGGCGGCTTGCCAGTTGAGGACAGGGACAGCGATAGAAGTCTCACTGATGCCGTCCTGAAAGCGCTGGGCACCATAGACTGTGCTCTCCAGCAGGAGATGAGCATTACTCTGGATGGTTTCCACTGCCGTATGAGAGACGTGGAGACATGAGAGCAGACGGCAGGGGGAGAGAGAGACAGAAACAGAAAATAAAGACAGACAGAAACGACACGAACTGACGCACAAAACAGCCGTCGTGAAGCAAAACTCACGACAGGACTGCAGTGATGGGAAATGTTGTTACAGGTGCTTGATTAGACTAAACAACATCTGGTCCAAAACACAATGTGAAACACGTGATCGCATGTAGTCTTATAGGCCCGTTTACACCTGGTTTCATTGTGATTTGAAGTGTCACTAAATGCAGGTGTAAACAGGGTTCAAAGCGGTTTGTGAGCCAATATTGTCTGAAACACAGGTGATCACGTTGGTTTATCAAACACTAATCTGTCCTGTTAAATCTCAAATAACATTCAAGGACTCACCTGTCACTTAAGCACTGCTTTAAAACAAGGGAAAGTTAACGAAGGCATTCGATTTAAATAACAATGAACATTCTGCCTGATTTTTAATCTAAATGCTAACGTGATTTATTCAGATTTTATTTTTGATTCATGAAATCGGAGATCCTCGCCTAGTTGTCACAGGGGGCGCGTTTTAGGCACCTCACCACTAACAGCAGGTGTAAACAGGGTTTTAGCAGGTACGTGTGTTCACCGAGAATCCCTTCAGTCTTACCCAGCAGGGCCGACTGGCCGTCGCCCAGAGGAAAGCGCTGGTACCGCGGCACGCTGAACGGAGGCAACAGGTGGAAACGTTTCTCCAGCAAGGGCTCCAAACGGGAGGCGGAGGGATCCGCGGGGTGGAACAGATTATAGACCTGCTGGCACGCTGGACGGAGATGAGCCACTAAAAGAAGGCAAGAAGATAAATTACAATGTTAAATCCGTCAAAATTTCCGAAACGTTTATTTTTATGGAGCGCTCGAGGTAAACGTACCATCCAGAGAAGGGACGACGGTCTTTCTCAGAGCAAGAACCAGGCCCAGCGGTGAACCAAAGATAAAGAAGTCAGACACTTCAAAATCAAACTTGCCCAAAGCTCCGCCCCCCTCCAGCATCGTACTGCTGCTGGATCGGCGCGAGCCCGGATCGTTCCGCAGAACACTGGAGTGCAAACTGTATAAACAAACAGCACATGATTTACAATAGTACATTACACACAATATACAGGCCTGGAACACACAATTTTTATAACACTGATGGACACTGGTCACATGATCACTGTGTGTTTTATTTCACAAGCACAATATGTATCAGTTGCAACAAATAGAACCCGACACCAAACGGAACCCAAGATCTGCTACAGGGTTCCACCATCATCTGACCAATGAATTTCCTCAACTCACCTGGACAGAAAGGCCTGGTGCTGTTTGATGGTGTCCAGCTCATAGGTGGAGGAGTCGCTGCGTTTCCGTGGCAACTGTTTTTTGGGGTCATCCGGACCGGTGGAGCGTGGAATGTCTATATTACTGCGGCTGAGGTGACGGCTGCCCTCCAGAGTCAAACCCGGACCGGAACCGGAGCAGCTGTTGATGATGATACCTGGAGACAGGAGATCATTGTCCTGTGGAGACAGCCAATCAGCTGTTAGTATTTGTCATAAAAGGTAATCTTGCTGTAATTATTTGGTTAAAGATAAAAAACGATTGAGCAGGTACATAATAGATCAGTGATCAAAATGGTCTCCTCACCCAGTTTGACTTATGCTAAAATCAGATTATGTAAAGACAAGTATGTAAAATAAAATCCAGTTTCATGTTTTAAACAGAGATGGCGGTAGAGAGGCCAAAGTTATGAACTGCAGCTTTATTGAATACAAAATTCCCTTACGAGATGGCAAGATGGCTTCAGTTTTGACTGGTTGCTTTATGCAATTTCCAGAGGTGAAGATGTACTGTAGTTATTTATAAGTCTGATTACAATGCACGTTGCATGTTTGTGTGTTTACCTGCACACTTACAATACTGCCCCTGCGACTGCTGTTCTGACTCTCAGAAACTGTGATGTTGCTGCTGCACAGGGCATCAAATCCCAAAATGCCTCCAACACAGTCCCCGATCAGACAAACCTGCACACACATGCATCACATTAACACGCAGATTTAAAACTAGACGCTCGCTGCATTTGCACAAAAACCCTTTGCTCACTTCTATAAATAAATGCTAAAAAAAAACACTGACTTGGCCGCTAAAAGTTGCTCCCTCCAGGGACCTGATGAAGTCACCGTAGACCTGATTGGCTCGCACTATGACCGTTGCCACGGCGTCCTGGTACTGTGGCGCAGAGGTGGCCAATAGGGGCAGGGCGGCGAGGGGGATGTGATCCTGACTGTTGGACAGACAGCCCTCGTCATAGCTGTAGGGACTCAAACTGTGTCAAGGACAGAGAGAGCAGAGAGCATGCTGGGTCAATTAAACAGGCTGAAATAGCGCCCGAATTTAAAAATACATGTTAAAGTGTGTTTTTAGGTGATAACTACAGTACCGGTGTTGAAAAACATACCATAAATAACCAGTGATGCAATTAATCGAAATCGATTTTCAATTTCAGTTATGTAAAACATTCAGTTATGTAAAACAATTATGGTGTCGCATTTTATTTTGCAAAGATTCTTTTTTCTTCTTGTGTTGTAATTCATTTTTCACATTTTATTTTTATTTGTTTTCCAGCTGAATCCACTGTTAAAAAGACAATTTTGTTTATGCATTTTTTAAAATTGTATAAATACATGTTGTTTTCAAAGCCAGCGAGCGATCGTGTTATATAATCATAATCACAAACTGGCCAAAATAATTATGATCATAATTTTTGTCGTTATCAGGAAGCGCAAAACTAGAGTTTTAAAGACTTACATGACAATCATGGGTTATGTTCAAAATAAAAAAACTGTCATAGCATACTATTTCTGCAATATGTATACTGTATACATGGAAAATGTTAAAGTTATAGCTCTGTAGAAGAGTCATGTTGAGTTTCCTGACAGTGTGTGTGTTTCTGCTCACTTTGACACCAGAGAGAAAGCTTCTGCACACACAGCTGGACACGGCACCAAGCGGATAGCGATCCGGCCCAGAGCGGCCGGATAGTGAACCCGCATCACCGCATCAAATGCGCCGCTGATGGTGTTAACGTCGCATTGCTTGCTGTTCTGGTCTCCGCCACCCGTGTCCAGTATATTTCCCCCGTGCAGGACCAGGATGAGGACGTGTGTCTTGGAGGCTTGCATGCCCGGCTGTGAAGAGCCGTCCTGAGGGACGCACACAAACGCATGTTTTAACGCAAGATTTGATTCAAATGCACCGCATATACATTGGGAACCTAAAGAAAATTGTCGAAAGTCCAACATTCTGTAATTGCTCATCCTGCAAATACAATCATTCAGACATCACCTGATAACATATATCACATTATGTAATTTATAGTATGTTATAAATTAAATGTTACACCATTAAAGCATTAAAGACAGTAGTGTTGGTTTCTAATACAAAAGACACAACACATTAACTTGACTGATTTGATTCTATCATCTGCAGTGTCTTGTGGGATTATATTTTTAAAAAACCGTCACTACACAGCCTTGTCTTTTTATTTTATTTTTCTTGCTTGTAATTCATCTTAAAGCTGGTGGATTTATTTCAAGGTTTTCACTATTTATTGAACCTCCACACCACACAAATACATGTCCACAGCACATTTACTGTGTGTCCACGCTGCAAAACTGCATTACTGCTGACATACTGATGACAAGATGCTGTTGCAGGGAGAGATGAAGATAGCTAAACTATTCAAACACGTTACGACATGCATCTCTATGCAACTCCACGACACAGGAAGACAACTTCAACTCTACGTGCCTTCTGACAGGGACACTAAATGTCTAACTGATCTAAACTGATGGGCGGCCCCGTCACTCACAGCTGCGCGTCTGCGTGCTCTGCGCTTTTTCTTGCGGCTGGTAAAGCGCCGCATGGATCTGGGTCTCTGTTGACCAGAGTTAAAGAACATTGAGATGAATCCACAGTCTCTTGACCCTGAACGTGCTTTTTCCTGCAAAACCCTTCACACCATGAGAACTTGACCTGACGGCTACCGACCTTTGACTGACCGACAGTTGTTGCGTTTGTCAAAGGTCAAATGGATTGTACAGTGACAGCATAATGCCGATGGTCACTGTTCTGCTGTTGCATAACGTAAGAAACCCCCAGAGACACGTTCGTGTTTTTCTGTCAGCGTCAACGCTATGTGGCTGTTTTTGACGTGCTCAATTTTTGCAGAATAATATGTCCTGTCTCTCCTGTTGCTGCGGTCACATCAATAATGCGACGGTAACAGTCCAGCAGAGCCCTGTTGCATTAACACAGCATTTTGTTTACAGAAAGGAAACACAGTGAAGTGTAACATACCTCAACGAGTGGCTCAACACTGGCAGTTCCCGTAAACTCCACGCCGGATTCTTGATACAAGTCACCTACAGCAAAAAATATGATGTAAAATAAATGCGCATTCAGAATGTTCTAGACATATAATAAGCACAAAAACCTCTACGGCCTAAGAGTCCAGCCAGAACTACACCATCTCACAAACAGTCCAGAATGTAATAACTGCGCTGTAATTTTACACACAAACCCTAAGAATCAACAAGGATCATTTATAACTATTCTTATTAAAAGACACAAACATCTCCTGAATGGTAAAAATAACTCTTTTCAAAGAGCACAGGTTACGTTAAAAAGCCAGCATCAGAAAAATGTTGCGCATCACCCACCCAAGGGGCCAAAAATACCCCCTGCAATCTCGCGTGTCAGATAGTCGCAAATAATGCCCCGCATACCCTGCGCTTCCTCTGCAGTCTCGATTTTATCCATCAGATCGTTGGAGCTCCACTTGGTGATCTCCTTGGCAAAGATCTCCTCGTTGTCAGAGAAGTCTTCTGTACAATGAGAAAACAGCTCTTGGTAAATAACAGATAGCCAGAAGCACCTTTAAAACTGTGGATCGAAGTAGCATTACGAAGACCTAAACTGATTGTTACCGTGAGCATCGAAGAACTCATCATCTGTGCTGTCCTCCGAGTCTCTGGCGATGCTCTGCATGCGCCACTCTGAAATACTGTGTCGTGAAGGGCTTCCTGTTTGCGACACGCAAGGACAAAAATCAATGTTTGATAAAATGACTAAAATCAGTATGACAATATCAACATTAAAATCGGTTACAACAAAACTGTGGACTGGAATGTGTCTTACTTGGACACACTGCATGTAGGGCTCAAGTTGCTGGGCTGGAATTTTTGGTCATGTGACCATGTGAACTCACCACCCCTTTTGGAGGAACGCGAGGACCTGGAGGAGGTGGACCACTGTTTGGTCAGCTCTCCTCGCGCCTGCAGAGTGTCTCCCGTGCTCCTCGCCGTGCTGTCGGCTTCGATGGAGCTGATGGCCTCTTTAGCTTCCAGCTCTTTCTCGGGGCTAGCGACAGTGCCGTTGTTTTCGCCGCCCTCTTCGTTGCAGCTGTACTTCTGCGCCAGGGCCAGCTGCGTCTCCAGCTCCAGCTGCCGGATGTCCTCCATGGTCAGACCGTACCACTCGTCCTGCCAGCACCAGGCCTGCCGATGGGCCCGTACCATCACCTTCCTCAGCCCTGATGGGAAACAAGCTAAGCTTCAATTTCACAACAACGAATAAGAAAACAAATGTGGGACGTAGACTGACTGACAAACTCAATTGCAAAAATTATTACTGTGCACTGAAGGCCAGTGACAGGCTTAAACTTAATGATATGGAAATAAAACAGACTATACTGACTTCTAAAGCAGCTTTTTGTCTACTCAATAGCTTTGTGTCACAGTAATATAAAGTGACAATGTGTTCCTAATTGGGGGGGATTTGATTGTCTTAACTAGTAATAGTTAAGACAATCGCCTTTCACCGCTAGCAACCATAAACAATGCTCAACTGCTACATGAAACCAAAACAAAATGTGATTTACACTCAAAAAATTTCGCCAATGGAAATTGCAATGTTCATTTATTTGGTCTGACTGTGAAACATTTTGGGCTGCAGTAAAGTTGGTGGTCATTTCCTCACACAATCGACGCGATTGATTAAGAGATGTCACAGATGCAGTTAACCAATTCCTCAGATAATTGAGTTCGGTAATGAGAAGACGTGCAAAGAAAATTGTTTTCACAGCGGCCAGAAAACAGCGAGGCGGAAAAAGACGTGATATCGGCCAAAGAAAGTAAAGAGTTTCGTAAATGAGGAACAGCGTCAGACCGTTCGCAAATGATCGGAGAAAGAAACCAATAAACAACCTGATATCACAGTAATGAAAGAGATTAAGCAGCGAGCGTTTGGCGTGTGGAGGAAATGAATTCTGGTCTGGAGGAGGCAGTGTTGATTTTTACTGGAGCTACACTGCATCAATCTTCCTCTCATTAAGTGCAGGTTAATGTTTAACAGGTCCTGTTCCCGACCGCACGCTTGACACCTGCTGCCCACCCACGCTCAGCGATAACACAACCTCGCCGAGACGCGGTCCGCACACATGCAACACATGCAACGGATGGACAACATGGTTAGTATGGAATTATTGAAGACAAACCCCCATCAGTCCATTTTCCAAGCTAATAAAATTGACAGACATACAACACTACACAAAAAACCAATGACACCAGTACGGCTGCAAGATACGTTGCAATTAATAAAATATGACAGACGGGTATATTGCAGCATGCATGTCGCAATGATTACAAAATACTTCAAAAAGTTATGTACAGTATGTGTTTCTGTTTTTAAATATTAATGTTTTTATATTTTATATTTTTAATAGTTTTTAAATATATTGGAATAGAATTTAAGTTGATTTTACAAAGTTAAAGCATTATCGCATGGAATGTTGCATTATTAGGAAAGATAGCGCATATTGCATTTTTTCTTTAATATTGTGCAGCCTAGACGAAAGAAATGTTTCAATAAATAGAATTTTGGTATGACACTTTAATTTAAAGTTGTTTACAGTTGCACAATGCAACCACAATGGCACAGGGATATCTGACTTACCAACATCATGAATGAAGCGTTCGATTTTGGACTGCATGCCCCAGTAACGAAACTCCACTTTGCACAACTTATAAGCACACATGACGGGCATTCTTCCCAGGTTGCTGTTGATTTCTGCTATCCAGTCGTCGTTCAGGGGGCCCCGCTGGGTTTTCACAGACTTGTAGAGTTTAGGGTCCTCCTCAGCCAGATACTCATGAGGAGCGATGAAATCTTTCACAATGTCGATGGGATCTGTGAAAAACATTTGCTTCCATTAGTGATCACAGTTTTGGGGAAACACAGCACTAATAGTGAACAGCTTCATATGTAAATATGGAAAAATCTAAATCAATATTCCACCGAGATCTTCCAAAACCTTTGGTGGTAACATGGTGGTAACATAAACTTGATTTTTCCAATGCAGTAAAACACAATTTATCTGTTTGTCTTATGCATCATAAAGTCTCTTTTCCTTTGGGTTGGAAATCAAGAACCATCAATAATTTTAAAAAATATTGGAAAAGTAAATATTTACAGGTCAACATGTATAAATAGACAACATTACAATCTAATATTACAATATTACAGCTCATATTACAATCTGCTGCTGTGAGAAAACAATACATTTCTGAATCCTAATCTTTCCCGTCTTTATAACTTTGCAGCTCTTTAAACACACAATTGTAAAACACAGATCTGCTGTTTATTACAGTTTTCCACTTGCAGCTTGCAATGTCACCACACGGCCTCTAGGTGTCTCTGTTATACACTGATGGAGACAAGGCTCCAGCCCAGAAGTTATGTAACAGCATGCACAGGGCGCTTCCCCCTGCAGTGTTTGCGTCTGTCTACGTTCATCTCAGACAGCCTCCAGTACCTGTCCCAGAATGCAATGGGGCTCTCGTGCCACGGCACGTTACACAGCAGCATGGTTGTCTCTGTCTGCATGTTAAACACCGTGACTCAAGAGCACTTCCTGTTTGGATTGCCTGACAGATGAGTGCGTGAGGTTATATCAGAGCAAACCGAGGAGCTTCTAGCAAGGGTCACGTGGTTAACAGCGTGCTAGCATGCTTCATATGAGATGCTCAATTACGGGTTCGCATTTGAATCTGCATTAGATCTACATAAAGATAGATAAGCTGGACCAAACAGAAGATGCATTTGTTAAGGGCGGATGTAGTTACTGACTGTAATTTTCTGAACTTTAACCATCTGGAGCCCTAAATGCTTTGTGTGACAGATAAGATGACAAATATGATGATTCACAAGAAACATGGCTAAAGATCTTGTCAGGACCTCCTGAGTAACACACAGGAAGTGGGTTTTCACAAAACCGTGTGATGACTCAATGGGTCTGATGAATCTTTTCTGTCCTGATACAGACACACTTGAGGCTCATTGCTGATGTTAAACGCATCTGACTGGAGCATTTAAAAATGCACACAGTCCTTCAGTATTATTGACTCCAAATATTGCACAACGCAGCTTTCGCACAGAATAAAACTTAAGATAACCCACCTATGTCCCGTTGCCGTTTCTCAGCAGAGGAGAGGTTGAAGACGTCATTCTGGGTCCCCGTGTCTGGTTTGTAGTACGTCTCGATATCAATGGAAAACTTCTCGACGAAAGGACACGTGTAGCTGCAGGACAGATTAACGTCATTTCATCATTTCAATGTCATGCGTTATCGCAACGGCTCTGCGCGGGGGTTCACAGCGGGGAGGGGGTCAAAAATAAGCAGGATAAGTGAGATCACCCAAAAATTTTATTTATTTATTTAAACTATGATAACAAAATTCTTGAGTGTTTCTTGGTTTTCTGAGCAACATGCCCCAATGAATTAAGCACAATAAAAGCGTGTTTGTGCATTAAGAGAAATTTTAACCAGAGCTGCAGAAAATGCGATATGCAACAACAATCTATTAAAATGCACATAAAAACTAAAATGTATGTAACATAAACGCTTCACATTTTAATGGTAAATGAAAGCATTGCTACAGCTTCTGCACCCGTGTTTTACTGTTACAGTAACATTCACATCTCTCTGCTGTTTGCATTAAAGTCGAACGTTTTGGAGTATTAAAATCACTTAATCATTGCAAACCATTGCGATATGCACATTTGCGATATTTCGATCATTTGAAAACATTGCGTGGCCCTTTTTTTTTAACGTATACTTCACCAATCAGAGCAATAAAACTGACATGGGTATTTTAGCAGGGACTCTTGAGAGAGCCAGCATGTGTTTTAGTTTTATCAGCAGGTCGCTCACCGTGTGCGGGTGTACGGGTAGGCGTTCCAGGATTCCTCCTCCACACGAAGAGCAGCTTTCGGTAAGATGGAGCGGAACCAGCTGGGGATGTGCTGGCCGATGTGGTACACTTTATGAGTGTACTGACCCGAACCGCCTGGCCCGTCCGTGTAGGGTCGGTTCTCCAGAATCTCCACCCCGCTGCCCTCGCCTTCGCTTTCCTCACGACTCTTTTTCTGCAGGGAGGAAAAGGTCAAGGGTCAATGAGGTTTAGGGTCTTATATATTAAGGTCAAATGTCAAATGATGAAGGTCAAATTATATAAAGGTCAAAGCTAACTGTTATATTAAAACTATACTATTGTACATAGCCGAAAGCAAAACATTTTTGTGAATTGTGAATGTAAATTGTATAAGTGATTTCTGAGAAACGCTGTTGCTATTTGAAACACTGCTCATAGTTTCTTTCACACCCAAACACACACACCCCTCCCTTCATTACTCCACCCTAAAAATAACGAACACGCTGTGCAACTAAAGCAACGGCTTACAGCTGGCGGACACGCCCCCTATTGCTCATTGGCTAGGAGAATGTCATGCTGTTGTTGTGATTGGTCTGATCCGATTCATTTTTCTTCTATTTACACAGCCAGAACTACGTGCAAACAACGTTTTCTTTCAACACGAACACAACAGACATCATGCAAATATTCACAAAATGGTTTGTTTGGCTGTTGATTTTAATTTTAAATTGTGTTTCTCCGAAATCGCTTACTGTACCATTAAACCTTATAACGGTTACTGCAACCAATCAGAATGTAGAACTATCTGCTCCATTTAACAGCTTGCTACGAATGATACTGTAAAAATACAGTAGTTGTGGCTCCTGTGCTATTCTAGGTAAAAGGTCATTGTGGCACCCGAGGTGCCACATGCCACATCTGCCCTGCCTAGCAAGGTCAAATAAAGGCAGCTGGCAAAATCAGATGGCTGTCACCATGACAACGTATGACATCATCGGGGGTCATCCCTGGTCTTAAGACAAGGTGGGCACATTTACAGTACTACAGAACCAGTATGGCTGTGTGAATTCAACTGGCCCTTGTTGCATTCATTTCAAAGAAAATATTTTACAATAAGTTAAATGACAGGTTAAGTGTCAAGTATCACTTTTAATAATGTACAATTGTGTAATTCTTATGTGTCCAGTGTGTTTAAATAAAACGGATGTTGAAAGGGCAGGGTTGGCACACTCGGAGCGCAGATGGTGACATAGATCCCATCGGCCGTGACTCTGCATTAGCGAGCTGATAGCTTGGAGATTAAAAGCAGACAATGTTACTTAAGACCTCCATTAAGGTGAAGTCTGTGCCAGAGAGCCAACAGAAAGTTACACAGTTTTCCTCGGGCACTCTGAGTGCTCTCTTGAGATGTCAGCGCGGCTACTAAACGCAGACACAGTTCTGATATGGAAGATATTACAGCAGTATTACCGCAGATGTCGTCAATGTTTTTATGAGCAGACAGACACAAGGAGACGAGTTAGATCTTCTGCTTCTTGATTAGTGGAGACTGCCAAACCTCTGATCAAATATCGGCCCAACAAAGCCAAACTATGATGTAATGGACTGTGCTTCTACAGTAAACAACCTGCTTAAAGTTTTACAACTTCTGAGAACATTTTTTAACATTCAAAGTCAAACTTTGATGCAACGGTGAGACATTATGGAAATATAAACATTTCATAGCAATCAAAACTGACACTTTTGTGGGTTCCGGGTTTGACACTCAACACAGACGCAGCAGTGAGATTTGTAAATCGCACACACGTGGAACGCCAGCCTGCGCTCGGTGAGTGCCAAACCATCTCACGGCCGAGGCGTCTCACAAATGCTCTTGGCCTCTGGTTTCAGTGGTTTTTTAATACATCTTCAATCGGCAGATACGTGGTGAGCAATACATTTCCATTTTAAAAGCAGAGGCCGGTGCCAGCAGGGGAATATCATGTGTTTCCTTCAATGTCAGAGAAAAGCGCAATCTCTCCCTCGTTCTACCATCCGAACTGACGTCAGTTTAACACACACTGCACTTCACACAGAAGTTTAAACGTGTGTGTGTGTGTTCATGCAGGGTTGTGCACCAATCAGAACAGGATTCAGTCTGAACTGAGGTGGCAAATTGGATGTAATTTTAATCTGAATTTAAAAAAGGACTGTTATAAAATACTACTAAAGTGTGTTTTGTAGTAATACATTTTATAATACAAATAAAACAAGGGCACTTCCTGAAACACCAGATATTAATAATTAATGTTTCAAAATGGCACCTACAAAAAACAACACAGTAATAATTTCGTGGAGCAGTTAAAAATGTAAACTAGTTTTGAATCTGCATTCATTATTTTAGTATTAGCTTGGAGAAAAATGTCTAGTATTAAAAAAAATTTTGTTTACATTTCAGGAAACAAATAGTGATTGTGTTGAACTTCTCTGCATTGTAATTCAATAAATTTCACTTCCTGTCACGCTTAATTTAAATTCCACTCCAACATCCTGTGAGGTGTGGCCAAATCAATTCAGAATCCATCGAGCCTGAGTTTACATTCTCAATTTTGTCCAGCCTGGTGTACAGAACGGTTTGGCCCTCCGCCAGCACCTCAGAGACGGACGCCACAGTTTCACAGAGCAGGATGGGCGGCACAACCGCGTCCTCTGGTCAGAGCTGAGCTGTCTGCAGCTGGAGGTGACAGGAAGTGCAGACAGACAGACAAATGGCAGACGGCAGAATGAAGGGGCGGCTCTATCTGTTTTTGCTCGTCGTCTCGGTGTGAAACCGCCAGCATTTCATTATGCTGCTGACAGATGACATCAGGCCCAGCACTCACAACAATCAATGACAGACACACACACACACACACACACACGATTTTCAATCTATCTGTATGTTTATTTAACCATATGTTGGGGACAAATCTGTAGCCAAAACTCAGCAAAACCTGACAAACTGAAAAAACCTGGAGTCTGGAGTGAACCTGCATACATAACGTAAACAGAATTTTACAAGCGTCATATAAAAAATGAAATCGGCCTCTATTTTCTTACCCCCGCGTTGTTTTAAACCCACATGACTCTCTGTCTTCTGTGGAACACAAAGATATGTTTAGAGTGCGTCTGTTCATAATAGGAAATGTATTCTTATCTGTACCAAGTTATCTAAGGCGATAACTGTGTGAGCAAAACACTGAAACGTTTTAGAACACTTGATATTTAATGGTATAAATGTGTTCATTGCATGGACTACTTTTATGTTGCTTTTTGTACATTTGGCAAAGCAACAGGCTTAATAATAATAAATTAAAAATGTTTCACAGAAGATAAAGTCAAATAGATTTGGAACCCCATGATAAAAGATTTCTTTTTTATTTTTAGAATAATTCCTTTAAAAACCACAACCTGGTTTTGCGACGAACCAAAGCAGATGTTTGATTAAACAGTACTGAGTATTTAAAAACAAATGTAGTGGCGTTTTGGAGGTTTTTTTTATTAAAGCAGAAGTTTATGCAAAGAGAGAAACTGCACTCAGTATTTATGGCCAAATATTCAGAAAACTGGATATATTTTAGGGCTGGAAAAAGAGAGTGAGCTTTGCTCATAATGAAGTTGAGATAATGCATGAGTATCTTTGCTTTTAAGCATGGCTACTGTAACTAATACAATAGAAACTGTAAAACTGGAGCCAAAATGGCACTGGTCTGTCTGGCAGAATTCCTATCTAATTACATATTTCACATGGATGACTTTATTCAAATGAAAAATTGCTAAGGACCTAAAAAGAGGGTCCAAACAGACTCCAGTTTAATTTTTGCCACCTGGGACTTAAAATATTCAGTCATTTTGCCAAAGCTGTGCATGGCCGTACCCTTAATTTAGTATCTCCACGGATGAACGCAAACGCTGCCCTATATGGACATGGAAGGGCCTGGATCATGTGAGAGGTTTAACCTCGGCACGACGCACCTTCACTGCCCATTTGTGGATAGCAGAAATCACGGGAGTGCAGTTGCCCTGGCAACAGGCTTGCATCATCGTGACCTCTTCCTCCATCTCCCCTCTCACACCGCAAACAAATGACTGCAGCGAGCGCCACGCGCCGGCTGATGTCACCAGTAACCGTGGCAACCAGAGCTCAGCTGTGACGCTGCAGAGGAGGGGGTCTTACCGAAGAGGAAAGGAAAAGAAAACCGGAGATCTGGCGATACCGACGGCCGTGTGATGTTGTTGTGACGGAGGACACATCAGACGGAAACTCTGGAAATTTAAATTCCTGGAATTCAGATGGACGATGTAGCTTAAAGCAATTTTTAAAACATTTAACAAATGTTAAATACAGTAAACCTCCAGTTTACAATAAATCAACACTTTCTTATTAAATAAACATAATAAGAGAAATTTTTTCAATATCCACCCACACGCATTCTATTGTCTATAGTAGTAAAACAACATTTGCATACATATAAATTATAACCAAACTATTTTATTATATGAAAAATGGCACATGGGAAGTTCCGGTGATGCAAATGAATTCATTGAATCAGACTTTCAATAGATTCATTCAGTGGAAGTAAACCTCACAGAAATAAATCAAACTTTTCGACTGTAGCCTTATTAAAACTTCTCATCTGCTCATGTTACACAAGTCACGAAACAAAGACAGACTGCAACTTTATCCAAACGACTCCGCCTTTAGCAAACTTAATGGCCAAATAACAAGTGCATTAAAACCACTGAGGCTTTCACAATAATGCTTTATTTCAAATCACCAGCAAAATCAATGCATGTATTTGATGCATCACCCAGCCCTGGCTTGTACTAATCGATTAAAATCCACAATGTTCTCATTTGTGTACACCACAGCCCCACAATAAGTGCATCTTTGGTGCATCGTGCACAAAACCGCCTCACACTTTCAACCGTAGCGCTGTTTTTTCTATTTATTTTCCACCTGCACTGAACATCTGCTCCTGGATCCTGACCACATTTGTGGCTTGTAACATGAAGCTAATGAGGATGACTCTCGCTGTAATCAGGAAGAAGCGGGACATGAGCGCACACGCGCAGGTTTAATCCTACACTAGCGGGGTCATTCCGACAGCGCGAGAGCGTGCCAAAGCGCGTACGTGCCCTCTGTGTGCTCGTTAGCCGAACTCTGTGATGACACGTCAACAGATGGTGCTTATAAACAACAGGGCTCAGAACGAAGATATAAAAAACGCAATGAACGGAAAACTGATTTTAACAAACGCAGGGACGCGCGGTTCCCTCCAGGTGCAAGATCAGCATGCTAGCGTGTTATTTGGCTGCGACGGTTGTTGAATCTCTGCACTGAGCTGAAGGATTCGACCATCAGTCATATGGACGTTGCTTCACACTTCTGATGACTCACACTTTCAGAAATCCGCTAATTAGGCTGTCGTTCCCAAAGGACTTCGAGTCTTTTGTGCAAGTCAACATCGCTTAGGCCAGACTCAGATGCCCACTGACTTAGCACAAGCGTTTAAATTTAGTATGCCTGTTGCTATTGGACAGTAACGTCCTGGCTGTCTATAGGGGCCAGTCGTTTAATACCCCACTGACAACAACACTGAGAGACAGCTGTGTTGACAGAATGCTAATTAACCTTTTAAGATCATTCAGAGAAAGCAGAGCATGTGGGTGGAAACCGTTCATCTTAACTCAGAATGGCTCGGTCAGATCGGTGCCTGCAACCTCATTGGAGCTTGAAAAATTATCCTGAACATACTGGAATTGAGCTAGTTTATGATCTTTAGTCCAAACCTTTGTCTTTAGTTACAAACTTGTAACTATTTTTAATGATTACATAAGGCTTCTTGATCATAAAAAAATCATAATCACGATTATTTTGGCCAATATTAAGAACGTGATTTAACATGCCTTCCAGAAAAACATGTATTTATCGTATTAAAAAACATCTGAAGTTTGAAACAATTCTTTCCAACCAATATTATGAAGTAAAACAACAAAATCAGCCCTAAGATAATTGTTCACAAGATTCTAGAATCACTGACATCATTAATACTTTAAAAACTCAATATCTACATTAGCACACTGCACGTTGATTTCTGACTGTTGCGTCAACGTTTTTCCATCATCTCGTTGGTGGTTTTCGGGCATCAAGACAAGCGTAAGGTGCTTCCTGCCCCAACGGCACCTGAAACCACCAACATCCTTTCTCAGGAGACCACGGGCCAGATTTACTGAAATATTTAGTGCGTGTGAAACTGTTGCGCTCTGCCAAAAATAGCGACGGATTAGCTGACGCACGAGACGTGCCTCAGTCATCAACTTTGCTCCATAAAATGCAGAGCAGAGCTTTACATCTGAATGATTCAAGCGTGTGTGTAGGTTTCTGTAAATCTGACCCTGAGCACAGCACGTTTCAGAAAGGAAGCGCCAAGAAAACCATCTGTGAGTCACATCTTCTGAGCTGCACGCTTCACTTCGTCCAGAAACAAGAGAAGAAAAATACAAACTCCATCGTTATTTAATGTTGCGTTGTTCTGTGAAACCCAAATTTTGTTTCCGTACAATGACAGCCCATTGTGAGCTTGTATGAAAACAAACTGTATTAAGACTTAATTCCCTTCCTTCTCTATTTTACAGAAAACAGAAGCACATATAATGCATGTATTATATATTATGCGGCTAAAGCTAATTCTAATTGCGATTCTAAGCACGAGTAATTCTGGGTGTTTACTATTACCTTAATGATGCAAATGTGTCACAGGAAACGATCGCCGTGATTTTGCAAGACATGTTTCTGGATTAGCATCTTGTTTTGGTTCTGGAACAACATACCCGTCTACAAAACACAGTCCTGCCCTAAACCCTAACCAAAACTAAATCTAACATTGACCCTTAACCTAATCCTACAATCTGATTGGTTGTTCAGAAACACATGGTGTTCTCAAACCTGGATCATGTAGAGCTGAGCGATGCGGTACTCCTCCACGCTCATGGGCATGGGGATGCGGTACTCTTTGATCAGCATGTTGGGCGTGGAGCGGGGCTGCTGCTGCTAATGCTCCACTGGGACGGGGGGCAAATCCACCGGGACGGCCCTTAACTCGAGTGCATCAGAGAGGACAGGCCGGGCTCATTTCTCAAACCTGGAGAGAGGAGACACAGGCAAACAGATCAGAATATGAACCA
>JAZGTK010006135.1:1431-21277 GCA_036877625.1 Ambastaia sidthimunki
AGAAGTGTGAATTCCACTCCGATTCTGTTTCGTTCCTGGGGCACATCATTTCAGCCAAAGGGGTCAAGGCTGACCCCTCCAAGGTTAAGGCCGTGGCCGAGTGACCTGTTCCCGACTCCCGCAAGGCATTGCAGCGATTCCTGGGATTTGCCAATTTCTACCGGCGTTTCATCAGGAATTTTGGCTCGGTTGCTGCACCGCTTACTGCGCTTACATCCACCAAGAGTCTGTTCAGGTGGAATGCACAGGCTCAGGTAGCCTTTGATGCTCTTAAGTCCCGTTTCATCTCTGCTCCTGTGCTCTGTTTTCCAGATCCTGAACGGCAGTTTATTGTGGAGGTAGACGCTTCAGACGTTGGAGTTGGTGCGGTCTTGTCTGAGCGCTCTGAGATTGATGGGAAGGTGCATCAATGCGCTTATTTCTCTCATCGGCTGAGCCCGGCGGAACGAAACTATGATATCGGCAATTTGGACGTTTTAATTTCACCCTCTCGTACCGGCCAGGTACTAAGAATGTCAAGCCTGATGCACTCTCTCGTGCGTTCGAGTCCCCCGAAGAAGTGGCGCCGGCCGACGCCATACTCAAGCAAGGTGTGGTGGTAGGGATCGCTCTCCTGGGGGATCGAACGGCGAGTGAAACTGGCCGGGCGAGGGGTGGTGATTCCAGAAGGGTGTCCTGAGGGTCGGTTGTTTGTGCCGGCTGCACTGCGCCCTAAAGTCCTTCAGTGGGGTCATTCGTCTAAGCTGGTTTGCCATCCAGGCATTCGGAGATCGCTGGCAGCCATTCGCCAGCGATTTTGGTGGCCCTCTATGAGGTCTGATGTCAGACAGTTCGTGTTGGCTTGCTCCTCATGTGCCCAGAACAAGACCTCTAATTCCCCCCCGTTGGTCTGCTCCACCTCTCCCTATTCCCTCCCGTCCTTGGTCCCACATTGCCCTGGATTTTGTCACGGGGCTGCCTCCGTCCAATGGCAACTCTGTCATTCTGACGGTGGTGGACCGCTTCTCCAAGGCGGCCCATTTCATTCCCCTTCCTAAACTTCCTTCTGCTCGAGAGACTGCTCAAATAATGGTCGACCACGTCTTCCGGCTCCATGGGCTACCGGTGGATGTTGTGTCCGACAGGGGTCCGCAGTTCATTTCTCGCTTTTGGAAGGAGTTCTGTCGACAGATCGGGGCCACGTCGAGTCTGTCCTTAGGTTTTCACCCGCAGACCAACGGGCAATGTGAGCGAGCCAACCAGGATCTCGAAAGGGCACTCCACTGTCTGTCATCTCAGAGTCAGAGTTTCTGGAGCCATCAGCTGTCGTGGGTTGAGTACGCCCATAATTCCCTCCCAGTAACCGCTTCTGGTCTCTCCCCTTTTGAATGCTCCCTTGGTTACCAGCCCCCCCTGTTTCCCGCACAGGAACCCGAGGCTGCGGTCCCGTCAGCCCTTGCCTTCGCCAGACGCTGTCGGCGTACCTGGAGGAAGGCTAGGACGGTCTTGGCCCAGACTTCTTGACGTACCAAGGCAGCCGCCGACCGCCACCGTACACCTCATCCTGTCTACACCTGTGGTCAACGTGTATGGCTATCCACCAAAGACCTCCCTCTCCGGGTACCTTCCCGCAAGCTGGCTCCCAGGTTTATTGGGCCTTACAGGATCGCTAAGGTGTTAAGCCCGGTGGCGGTTAGGCTTCGACTCCCTCCCTCTCTTGGTCGGGTTCATCCGGTCTTCCATGTTTCGAAGATCAAGCCTGTGCGGTCCTCCCCCCTTAATCCCCCTGCCCCTACCCCAGCCCCCCCCCCGCGTCTTCTGGATGGCTCCCCTGTTTACACCGTCAGGCGGATTCTTGACGCTCGCCCCAGGGGTAGGGGCTTCCAGTACTTGGTAGACTGGGAAGGCTATGGCCCGGAAGAACGAAGTTGGGTGCCGTCCCGGGCCATCTTGGACCACTCGCTGATCGAGGACTACCGTCGTCAACAGGGTGTCTCCACCCCTAGGGCACCTGGTGGCGCTCCTGGGGGGGGGGGGTACTGTCAGGACCTCGGTCTGACCAACCCAGGTTTTGTTGTCTGTGTCTGTTGTCCTTGTGTTTGTTTGAGCACATGGCTTTGTTTTGACAGCGTGCCATGTGCTCTGTTGTTTGCGTTTGTCCCGCCCCCTTGTTCTCTCGTTAGCCTTGTTTGCATTTATCACCTCCACCTGTTACACCTTAATTTTTCCCCTTTATAGTTCCTTTGTGTTTTCTGTCCATTGTCAGTTCGTTTTGGTTTATGCCTAATGCATGACCCGTCTTGTTTATCAATCTCTGTATTCCAGTCTAGTTTGTCGTGTTTTAGACTTCAGGTCCGTCATTTTGTTTTTGCCTCGTTTTGTTTTTTCTTTCTTTTCTGCTCCAGACCCCGCTACCCTTCCTCCTGGACCGGCTATCCGCACTCCTCCCGGACCTCCCGTTTCCCTCCAACCTGTCACCGCTCAGCTGCCTCTACTGCCCTGCCTCTCACCCTCCCGGTTCTCCCGCTGCCCGCTTCACCAGCGCCTGTGCCGGATCCGTGCATTCACCTGTTGTTTCTGTTATTGTTTTGCTACATACATTACCTGTTTGGGGATTTCTAAATAAACCTCCTGTACCCGCATTTGGATCTCTGTGTTTTCCCTGACAGTAAGATTATTATACAAGTTGGCACAAATGATGTTCGCCTCCTTCAGTCAGAGATCACTAAAGATAATATTAAAGAGGTGTCTATCGTGGTGACGAAATACATAGCAGACTGTCACCACTGAAAGGCTGGATGTCCAGGTGGTGTTTGGAGAATAATATAGGCTATAGAAGTTTTTGGGATAGACCTGACCTGTTAAAATAAGATGACCTCCATCCCCTCCTGCTAGCTGTCACACGTCATAGACAACACAATTTACAACACAAAGAATCACCTAATCAATGGCAACTTAAATGCTAAACTTATAAAAACAACACATAATACAGACAAACAATTAAAAAGGTTTGGTTTACTAAATATTAGATCTCTATCTATAAAAGTGCTTTTTGTTAATGATATGACCACACATCATAACCTAGATGTGCTTCTGCTTGACAGAAACATGGCTGAAACAAAACTACATAATATTAAATGATTACATAATATTAAATGAGTCTATCCTTCAAAATTACACTTATGAGCATAAGCCTCTTCCAATTACAATTCTTGTGAAGTAATGGTGCTCAATATAACTTCATCTGGTGTATCTTTGGTGTAAATCCAGTCTGTCATTTTTCCTGACTGTATGCAGGCCATCAGGTTATCACACAGACTTACTATCACAAGTAGTATTGACCACAGATCAAGTCCTAATTGTTAACAATTTTAACATTCATGGTGATAATGAAAAAGATGCATTGGGGTTGGCTTTCAAAGACATTTTAAACTCTATTGGGGTTTCACAGCATGTGTCAGGACCCACTCATTTTTATAATTATACTTTAGATTTAATACTGTCCTATGCTGTAAATGTTGATGACATTAATATCCTGCAGCAGGACGAAGACATTTTCAGATCATTATTTGGTGTCCTGTTTAATACATTTACCCATGATTGCAAAATTAGCTCCTTGCTACAAATACAGTAGAACAATAACTTCTGCCACTAAACGTTGTTTTATCAACAATCTGCCAGAACTGTCTCAATTTGTTAGCACAACAGTTTACTTTGTCTATAGTGTTGGAAAAGAGGGACATGTTTTCAGTTGCACCATCAAGGTTTTCAAAGTTTCTCCCCTATGCTCAAAGAAGATAAACGGACAGCAGCCCCAATTTATTTAATACAGTGGCTAAATTAACCAAAAATAAAGCATTAGTATGCTAATATCACTGCTATGTCAATATCATAGCAGTGATGATTATGAATTTCTTAGAAAAAAAATAGATTAAAAAAACATGCAAATACCTGCAACATCATCGAAACAGATGACGCATCATAACTTCAATCATTCTCTAGTATAAATAAGAATGAACTGTCAAACATAATTTAAAACATTTAAATCAACAACATGTATGCTAGATCATATAACTACCAGCCTATTGAAGAAGATGCTTCCTGAAATTATAGACCCTCTACATTGTATTTATTAGTTCATTATTGGTGTTGGGGTATGTCCCTAGGCCTTACAAACTGGCTGTTATAAGACCTCTTATTAAAAAAACACAACCTGATCGCAGGGAACTAGTAAATTACGGGCCCATTTCAAATTTTAATATTTTATTTTAAAAATACTTTAAAAAGTATCTTATCTTCACAGATATGTTCTCTCCTGGAACAAAATTGTTTCTTTAAGAATTATAAGTCAGGATTCAGACCATATCATAGTACAGATACTGCTCTCTGAGTGACAAATGGCTTGCTCTTGTCAGCTGATCATGGCTGTATCTCTCTTCTGGTTCTCCTTGACCTTAGCGCACACTTTGACACTATTGACCACAGCATTCTGTTAAATAGGCTTGAAAACTATGTTGGCATAAATGGAACTGCACTGGGATGGTTTAAATCATGTTTATCTGACTGATTCCAGTTTGTTGCTATGAGTGAAAAGGTGTTATATTGATTATATTGATATTATTGCAATGCCATATTAGGTGACTGTGCTGCAGGTTTAATTAAAAAACTCCAGCTAGTCCAAAACGCAGCAGCCAGAGTCCTTACGAGAACAAACAAGTATGACCACATTAGCCTGGTTCTGTCAAACTGCACTGGCTGCCTATTAAATATCGTATAAACTTTAAAATTCTGATGATTACCTACAAGGCCCTATATGGTTTAGCTCTTGAGTACCTGAGTCCTTCACATTCACTGTAATTACGTAACCTGAGATGTTTCTTTTTCAAAGTCTGATCTAACTCTCACTAATTGCTATGTGTTTTGACACTAGGAGGAGTTTTTGGTTTTCACAAAACCCTTCTGTGCCAAGCCCCCGTAGAACTCCTGGAGGTACATGTACTTTCCGGCTCCAGCATCTGCACCACATCCTCCACATCCAAAAGCTCCGTATAGTCTGCCAACCTCCTGCTCTCACAGAGGATTGAACTGAGGATTTGAAGACAAGAAAGAGAACATAGAATAGGAAGACACAGGGAGTAGAAAAAAAACAATTTAAACTGATAAATAAAAATATTAAATGTAGGAATTTTACACAGAGAGAGAAAAGATCAGGGGGCGCCAACATAAAAGGGTAATAAAAGGGCCAGTAAGAAGATAAGACACACAAAATCAAAATACCAACATAAAAATTCTATGATGTCAGTGCATTTAAATCGCTTTGCTAAAGCGTGCTTTCATGCTTTACAATCTTGAAGGCATAGTTTACCAAAAAAGAGAACTTGGTTATAATTTATCCTCATTCACTCACATTTTAAATTGATGACAAAATAAAATAAGAAATTTAGTAAATTATCTATTATGTAATTAAAAGCCAGCTGTAATTGAAAAAGTTAAAAAAGTCCTTCTTACTAGCAACAGGTTTGATGTCAATGATTCAAAACACCATTAAAACACACAGTCATGTGATCAGTTATGTTGTATAAAGTTTATATACTTAAGATAGAATAGGTGCATTTGACTTTAAGTCAGATATGATCTTAAACAGAATGTTAAAAATGTAGTTTCTAGACTAGCCTCAGCACCACATCACTGTGTCATATATTATTAAAGCACCACAGTCATACAAGAGCAGTTGTCTGGCTTAGCTGGTGTAGTTTCTTTATAGTGGCTGCACAAGGTTTAAGGTTCAGCACACTATGGGAAACAGAAAGTGTTTGATTTGACAACTGTTTTCAGCCCTGACTTCAATCATTTAATCTTGCCAATCGGTAAGACAAGGCAAAGTCAAAGGCATCATGCCTTTGACTTTGCCTTGTTATGGAATTCATGTCAATTGCTCAAATCCTTCTCTTGACTGATTGCATTGACTGATTTATATCAAATATGTTTGGTGTGACAGGCTGAAGACATTGATGACTACTGATATGAGTACTATGATGACTACTGTGAGTCACAGTTATGGCGCCATCAACTGGAAGTGTGTCACTTAAAACAAACTTAAAATAGTCAACTTACATTTAGCCAAGTCATTTCAGACTTGATCAGAATAATGTAGAAACATGGCTGATATAATGCTAAAATAGATTTGTGATGGCTTAAATACTGTTGTCATAATAACATGTCAGAATTGTATATGTAAACCACATTCAAATGTATTTGAGGTGCTTAACATGCTTGAAATGGCATGAAATGTGGCACACACAACATTGTGGTCAGCATAGGCATGGGCAAAAACTTAGACATGGTCATGGTGACGTGGTAGAGTTGGTTTTACCTCTGATCACCAAACTTGGTACATGTATTGTTTTTATTAAGCATTTCATATAAAAATTACATTCATTAGCTCCACCCAACAGGAAGTCAGTCATTTTGGATTGATTGTGGATTTTCTGACAATTCCAGGATTTGATTTTTTTAATGAATTTATGGGACTGTCCCAAAAGTTGTCAAATAATATACCAAGACATTAACAGACATCTGCCACCAACTGGCAGAAGGAAAAAGAAAAATAGGCCTTCTAAATTTACCCAAGTCTCTTCATAGTTAGTCAGAAAAAGATATATTGAAGATGCTAAATTAGGAATGGATTGTTATCTTGAATGGTGTTGCCATGGTGCAGGTCCAAAAATAAGTATGGGTGGTTACTAAAATATTGGTAAAATAATATATAAAATTTTTTAACTTGAGTAATTATTTCTATAGTTACCTGTACCTTTACTTGAGTAAAGTGTTTGGCTACTCTACCCACCTCTTAAGTATTACTTATCTATTACCTGTTAAGCAGGTGGAGCAGGGAAAGGCAAAGAAGGTTAAGGCCTATTTTATTTAAGAAAATAATATGTCTTTGAGTAATTCTCTTTTATTCGGAACACACTGGGGCAGTTGTTAAGGAGTCGGGCTTGTAATCAGTAGGCAGTTGCTGGTTCAATTCCAGCACCGGCAGGTAGCAACTGAAGTGCCCTTGAGCAAGGCACCTAACCCCCGATTGCTCCCCGGGTGCTGCAGGGATAGCTGCCCACTGCTCCGGGTGTGTGTGTGTTCACTCCTCACGAAGGATGGGTTAAATGCAGAGGTCACATTTCGGTTATGGGTAACCATAACTGACAAAAACATGTCACTGTCACTGTTCTCTACTATTTTGTTAGCATTTACGTGCGTTTTTTAAATTTAGAAAGGAGCTCAAATGCAAGAATGTTTTCATTTCCAGACAAGGGAAAAATGACATGTAAAATGTGAATGGTTGGAAAGCTAGTAATGAAGGCTTAGTCTTTTAGATGGACCTGACTAAAAAGATAAATTAATTTGAGATAAACAGAGATGTGTATTGTTTAAACTAGTTGTATTGTATAAACTGGTTAGGAGTTTGGATGCATTATTAAAACAGGTTTGAAAAAAAAATAATGCGGGATACAGATGATTGACAGTTGATGTCAGCAGAGTGTTCCCCAGAGGGTTGCCGCTTGAACACCACGACACTAGAATTTCAGTTACTTCTAGCAGCAGTATCATCATTTTTTTTTTAGTTTTATTTTAAAGTTAGAAAAGGGAATTGTCAGCGATCTTAGTAAAGATAACCGTGTGCACTAGTGGTGTATGCTACAGCTGGTATTACAACCATGTTTATAACATTCAGCCGTAATTGTTTCCCTCTGACACTTTTGCAGTGGAAAGTAAAGCGGAAAGCCAAGGCAACCACCGCTGAGCCAGTACCGAGCGAGTGGAATTTTAGCGAGTGATATGTCTGAACGATGCATTAGTATATTAAAGCCATTAATTAAAGACAAATTTACTCCTTCACAGAAAAGGGGGGCCAACTGAAAATATAATAGGAACCATTTTCATGGGAACCTGAATTTAATCCTTAACCTACGTTTATGTTTGTATATAAATATTTGTATATGTGTGTTTATTAGGAGTTTGACATAATTAAAAACAGTCATGGAAGGTTATTGTAAATATAAGGCCTATGTACTGCTTCTGTTACTATAATCAATTGTGGGGTATGACTACTTTTCTAGGAAAATGCATGTGGAAAATGTCTGAATATTTAAATGTGCTATTAATTTTTTCTTGAAATCTTGTACATACTTGGTCATGTGACGTGCATATATACTCACTCCGCTGTGCTGAAGGCCACCTCAAAGTTTTGTCTGCGGTTACTGGGACTAAGGCTGGAGTAGTCAAATGCCTCTGGAAAGAAGTTGTGCACTAGAGCACAGAATGCCATACCATCACTCCAGCTAGAGGAGAAGTTCTGAATGTCCACATTCTTCATGACATGTAGGCGATGACAAAGACAGGAACAATTGCCATGGCAGTTATATTAGTGTACAAATCTAGTTTATGGTATCTTAAAGGCACAGTTTACCCAAAAATTAAATTCTCAATCCCAAATCTCATTCATGTTTACATGCAATTCAATATTTTAAAGCACTGCATTGTGTTTGGTTATAGATATGCAAGAATCAATTATATAAATTGCAACTAAAAAAACTGAAATGTATTACATGGCTTTAAAAAACTTTGAATGTAGCACATATGCTGTATAAAATACTTTGTTTAGTTGTAAAAATACCACTTAGTTATAACTGAAAAGGAGCAGTTCAGAAATTCTGCTAAGTAACTTTGTTTTCCACTGAGGATAGTCATATAAGTTTAAAATGACACAAAGGGATGTCCTGATTGTCCTACCTCATAAGAACGGGTCTTGGATCTACACCATTCCAAAAGCATCTGTTTGATAGTGTTTGCGTTGGGGACACCAAAACTTGTGGAACGCTGTGCTTTGTTCACTTGCAAAATTGCAGAGTTGCTGAATGAAGATAAAAATAATGTTGTTGTTAAATAGATTGTTTTAGGAACTGTGGCCATTTTTTTTTCAAAAACCTTACCCTTTAGTGTCTTTCTCAAGCTTCTCAATCATGGCCTTTCGTGCTTGTGCTGCAGATATCTTGGGTAGATTCTGAGCCTTTATCAGCTTAGTTTTTTCTGCCTGTCTATGCTCACAAGCTGATGTGGAAGCTCTACTTCCACTACAAGACATGTCATGCTCACGATCAAAAACACTGAAAGAGAGAACATATAAAAAAGTTTAAAACAAAATGAATCCTACAGACAAGAAAACATGGCCACAACAAATCTATTTTCAATCATGTTAAATATACAATTATTTTAAACCTCAAGCATGAAAACAGCATTTTCATTGTTTGATGAAAGTTTGTGCCTCTTCTCTTCATGCGAAAGCATAAGATAACAATGCAGTTAACTTACTCCTGTTGCAAATCACACTGTTGGTATGGTAGTTACACAAGTCAACTTATGTAACAGCATCAATGACGCAGCTTGAACCAGTTACCTGAAGTTATTGTATGCCATCAAATTTATATCACCAGGGCTTGAAAAAGTCATCTAATTCATGATCTTGAGTTTTTTTGCTCTTAATTTAAAATATTTACAAATATTTTTTAAGTTTTAGAATTCACCTCTTTTAGTTTTTTGGAAATTTGGTGGTGAAATTTAGGTTTTTATTATTCAGGTTGTTGCTTTCAGGTTGTTAAATTCAGATTTCAATATTCAAAATGCCAAATTTAAGTGAGAAATTCAGGTTGCAACACAGAATCCAATATTTACATACACAGTAATATACAATATTTACACAGTAGCATATTTTTACTTGCTAGGAGGCTTCATTGTTTATCACGGTAACCTACAGCTTCTGTGCTTCATACCATCATCTTAAACCAAGCACAGTTTTTATACAGCTCATCACAACAGAGGCTGTTTGCTGGAGATTAGTCAAAGTCAAAGTGGAGTTGTCATTTCAGCCATATACAAGTACATAGTGAAACGAAACAATGTTTCTCCAGGACCAAGGTGCTACAGTACAACACAGAACAACACAAAACTATAATGTATGGTATATACAAAACAAAACACTCTATATACATGAAGTGCACAAAGTGCAAACAGACAGCACAGGACAGAACTTAGACCACAGAAAACTCTACATAAATAAAGTGCACAAAGTGCAAACAGACAGTACAAGACAATAATGTAGATCAATATAGTACAATACAAAAAACTCTATATACATAAAGTGCACAAAGTGCAAACAGACAGTACAAGACAGTAACACAGACCAAAACACAGTTCTATAAAAAAAGTCATGTAGTGTTTGTGTAAAGTGACATGTGCAAACATTAAAAATAATAAAATAGTCCAGTGGCAGTAGTATGATTTGTAATTTGTAAGTTATTTTGTGTTTAGCAGTCTGATAGCTTGGGGGGGGGGAAACTGTTGTGTTTTTATTGTCCAGGTGGGTAAGGGCCAGAAGGAGGGTGGTGTTGATGGTGTCATCTGTTGAGCAGTTGGGGCGGTAAGCGAATTGCAGGGGGTCTAGTGAGGGGGGCAGGAGGGTCTTAATGTGCCTCAAGACGAGCCTCTCGAAGCACTTTATGATGACCAGTGCAACAGGACGGTAATCATTGAGGCAGGACACTGGAGACTTCTTTGGCACGGGGACGATGGTGGTGGCCTTGAAGCATGTTGACACTACGGTGCTGCTCAGAGAGATGTTAAAGATGTTCGTGAAAACATCTGCCAGTTGATCTGCACATACTCTGAGCACCCTACCAGGAATGTTGTCTGGTCCAGCAGCTTTCTGCGGGTTAACTCTGTATAGAGTCTTCCTTACATGGCCATGATTAGACATATCACCTGGTCATTGGGGGGAGGGGTGGTCTTCCTTGCTGTTACACCGTTTTGTGCCTCAAACCGAGCATAGAAGTCGTTCAGTGCATCTGGACGGAAGGCATCATTGTCACAGGCCTGTAGTTGGTGATAGTCTGGATGCCCTGCCACATGCGCCGCTCGTCTCTGCTGGTTGTAAAGTGGCTGTGAATTCTCTGAGCGTGTGCGTGCTTTGCCTCTCTGATGGCCCGGGACAGTTTCGCCCTTGCTGTTCTTAGGGCCGCTTTGTCGCCTGCCCTGAAAGCAGAGTCTCAGGTTCTCAGCAGCGCACGCACCTTTGCAGTCATCCACGGCTTCTGGTTGGAGCGTGTGGTGATGGTCTTGAAGGTGGTGACTTTATCAATGCACTTACCGATGTAGCTGGTCACTGATGTCGCATATTCCTCCAGGTTAGTGGAGGAATTGTTGCTACTGTTTTAATATAATGCTCTAACTACAGTTCTTAAGACTCTAATATTTTGTTATTTAATTTTTCTCCCATTCTTTTTCATGCAATGTTTAAATTTTATGGTGTTATTGCAAACCTCTTATACTCCTGTTCTATAAAATCTCTATGTAAGCTGAAATGGCATATCTTGCTTAATATAATACCTGTCATCTAGCATATTAATTGACTAAATGTCGCATGGACTTAAAAATACATATGGTTTGGATACATTACCCTCGCATAAAACACTGAGATAGGTATGACCCTTCACATGCAATGACAGGTATTTCTGATGCAAGTCCATTTTGTAACAGTGTATCCAAAATAACAAAGATAATCTCAAAAAACATTTTATATATAATAAGATTTTTAATAAAGGAATAAATTATCCAGGAACTCAGGAGACCAGGAGAATATAAAATGTAGTAAAAATGCAATAGTAAAATGCAAATTTTAAATAAGGACTGACAAAGAACAATACAAAATTAGGGAGTGTATATACAGGTGCTGGTCATATAATTAGAATATCATCAAAAAGTTTATTTATTTTACTAATTCCATTCAAAAAGTGAAACTTGTATAATGTATACATTCATTCCACACAGATTGATATATTTCAAGTGTTTATTTCTTTTAATTTTGATGATTATAACTGACAACTAATGAAAATCCCAAATTCAGTATATCAGAAAATTAGAATATTGTGAAAAGGTTCAATATTGAAGACATCTGGTGCCACACTCTAATCAGCTAATTAACTCAAAACATCTGCAAAGGCCTTTAAATGGTCTCTCAGTCTAGTTCTGTAGGCTACACAATCATAGGGAAGACTGCTGACTTGACAGTTGTCCAAAAGACGACCATTGACACCTTGCACAAGGAGAGCAAAACACAAAAGGTCATTGCAAATGAGGCTGGCTGTTCACAGAGCTCTGTGTCCAAGCACATTAATAGAGAGGCAACGGGAAGGAAAAGATGTGGTGGAAAAAAGTGTACAAGCAATAGGGATAACCGCACCCTGGAGAGAATTGTGAAACAAAACCCATTCAAAAATGTGGGGGAGATTCACAAAGAGTGGACTGCAGCTGGAGTCAGTGCTTCAAGAACCACTACGCACAGACGTATGCAAGACATGGGTTTCAGCTGTCACATTCCTTGTGTCAAGCCAGACACAACAGACAGCGTCAGAAGCATCTCGCCTGGGCTAAAGACAAAAAGGACTGGACTGCTGCTGAGTGGTCCAAAGTTATGTTCTCTGATGAAAGTAAATTTTACATTTCCTTTAGAAATCAGGGTCCCAGAGTCTGGAGGAAGAGAGGAGAGGCACAGAATCCACATTGCTTGAGGTCCAGTGTAAAGTTTCCACAGTCCGTGATGGTTTGGGGTGCCATGTCATCTGCTGGCGTTGGTCCACTGTGTTTTCTGAGGTCCAAGGTCAACTCAGCAGTATACCAGGAAGTTTTAGAGCACTTCATGCTTCCTGCTGCTGACCAACTTTATGGAGATGCAGATTTCATTTTACAACAGGACTTGGCACCTGCACACAGTGCCAAAGCTACCAGTACCTGGTTTAAGGACCATGGTATCCCTATTCTTAATTGGCCAGCAAACTCGCCTGACCTTAACCCCATAAAAAAACTATGGGGTATTGTGAAGAGGAAGATGCGATATGCCAGACCCAACAATGCAGAAGAGTTGAAGGCCACTATCAGAGCAACCAGGGCTCTTATAACACCTGAGCAGTGCCACAGACTGATCGACTCCATGCCACACCGCATTGCTGCAGTAATTCAGGCAAAAGGAGCCCCAACTAAGTATTGAGTGCTGTACATGCTCATACTTTTCATGTTCATACTTTTCAGTTGGCCAAGATTTCTAAAAATCCTTTCTTTGTATTGATCTTAAGTAATATTCTAATTTCCTGAGATACTAAATTTGTCAGTTATAATCAACAAAATTAAGAAGAAAATAAGAAATAAACATTTGAAATATATCAGTCTGTGTGTAATGAATGAATATAATATACAAGTTTCACTTTTTGAATGGAATTAGTGAAATACAGTAAATCAACTTTTTGATGATATTCTATTTATATTACCAGCACCTGTACACACGATCTAAAGGGCAAACTAAACAAGGCACAGGTGAAAACAATCAATAACTAACAGTTAGAGCTCCCTAGTACTTTTGTTGTTTTTATTTGTTTTTCCTGTCTTCAGTCAAGTTTCTCCAATCACCTTTACCAGGAACAAATTGCTGAACATTAGGCAATGCAGTCTTGTCAATCTTTTGCCAACTTTTGAACATTCAGAGGTTTAATTGGACATTTTGCTTGGAGGAGTGGCAGCTCTAAACAGAAGCTTGTGTTGCTGAGTCAACGAAGAAGACGAGAGGTGGTGGATGTTTTTTCAACAAAGGTTGGTGCACAAGTATAACAACATTGAAGAAGATGTGCTGTTCTAATTCAGAAGTGCTCTCCATCAGGCCAATAATACACTGACAAAGGAGATAAGAGCAGCTAGAAAAAGCTACTCTGAAAAGCTGAAGCCAACAACTCTGCATCGGTGTGGAAAGGCCTGAAAGACATCACTCCCTCAATTTGTGGGCAATCAAAGACTGGCTGATGACCTGGACAACTTCTATTGTCGTTTTGAAAAGCCAAGTCCCACCCTTCCCACCTTCTCTCTGCCAAACCATTAAAACCTCCTCTCCACCCTTTCAATACTTAACCTGCACTTAGGATCTGCAAATAGGATATTTGTCAGCTTTTCTGCAAACAAAAGACCAGAAAAGCACAAGGCCCAGACAATGTCTCACTCACCTGTCTAAAAATATGTGCAGATCAGCTGTCACCCATCTTCATTCAGATCTTAAACAGATCTTTGGAGCAGTCTGAACATTCAGAGGTGTAATTGGACATTTTGCTTAGTGGAGTGGCAGCTCTAAACAGAAGCTCCAAAAGGCAAAAAGGGGGAAGCAAATGGATGAAATCATCAAGCTACAACAACATGGCTTTAGGACCCCACTGCTAAGCATTCACCTGCAAATCTCCACTCCCTGGTAAAAAAAACCCAGATATGTCTGGACAAACTGAGACTTCTCCAACTCCCAATGGCATGTTATAACTGCCGGGTTTCCAGCTATTTAGAGCAGATTGTGTTGCAGAGTCAACAGAGAAGACGAGAGGTGGTGGATGTTTTTTCAACAAAGGTTGGTGCACGAGTATAACAACATTGAAGAAGATGTGCTGTTCTAATTCAGAAGTGCTCTCCATCAGCTGCAAACCTTTCTATTCACTGTGCGAGTTTTCCTCTATTATACTGGTAAATGTTTACATTCCTCCTCAAGTGCATGTAAGTGAAGCGCTGCAACAGCTGGCGGATTACACTTTTCACTTTACATTTTTCTTGTGGACTACATTTTACATTAAATTCACATTTATTAATTTGGCAGACTCTTTTATCCAAAGCGACTTACAGTGAATTCAAGGTATACATTTTTATCAGTACTTGTGTTCCCTGAGATCGAACCCACAACCTTTGCGCTGCTAACGCAATGCTCTCGACTAACAAAGCCAACCATACCCGTGAGCTGCCAAAATACAAGCAGTATTACACATCCCACCAGAGACAGTAACATGATGGATAACTGCTACACGACAACATGGGATGCATATCACCCTGTTCCCAGAGCAGCTCTGGGTCTCTCTGATCACTGCCTGATTTATCATCTCCCGACCAGCAGACAGAAGCTCAAATCTGCCAAGTCTGTAGTAAGAACTGTAGTGGAAATGGACCAGTGAAACAGAGCTGGTTATACAAGCCTCTGACTGCACTTATTGGAGTGTTTGTGAATCTGCAGCCACTGATTTAGATGGGCTCACTGATACTGTGACATTCTACATCAGCTTCTGTGAGGATGTGTATTCTCAACAAAGAAAATGCTTACAGAAGTGGGGACAAAGTCCTGTATAATCAGACCAATAATACACTGACAAAGGAGATCACAGAGTTCACATCCAGCACCTGTACTATTAAAACTGGGGCTCATCAGGGATTTGTTCTCTCCTGACTGCTCTACACCAATGACTGCACCTCAGCAGACCCCTCCTGTCAAACTCCTGTAGTTTGCAGGTGATACTACAATCATCAGCCTCATCAAGGACAGTGATGAATCTGCTTACAGAAGTGAAGTTGCACAGCTGTCTGTCTAGTGCCATCAAAATACCTAGGGCTTAATGCATTCAAGACAGTGGAGATGATAGTGGACTTCAGGTGGACTCCGCCTACCATGCTAAACAGCACTGTGGAGTCACTTAGGTTCCTGGGCATTATCATCTCACAGGACCTGAAGTGGGAGCCCCACATTGATGCCATTGTATAGAAAGAACAGCAAAGGTTGTACTTTCTTCGCCAACTGAGGAAGTTCAACCTGCATTAAGAACTGCAGTCCCAGTTCTACTTAGCAGTTACTGAACCTGTTCTGTGCTCTTCAATAACTGTCTAGTTTGGCTCTACTAGCAAATCAGACCTACGAAGGCTGTACAGTTGTCCATATACACACTTTGTATTTTTCATTGAATGTGTGTACTAGAAGCTTCTATAGCCAAAGAAAATGTATTGTGTGTGCAAGCACACTTGGTAATAAAACCCATTCTGACTTCTGAGTAATGATAAACAAATTTCCAAATGTGTCCAAATGTGTTGTAGTTATGTAGTTATCATTAGTTCAATCAGTTTTTCTAACACTTACAATCTTAGTTTACCTATTTAGTTTTAATAATATACATCTTATAATGACCAATACAATTTGCAGTAATACCATGTTGTAATGTCGGAGGCTCCCGTACTGCCTCCTCAGGACCGCCAGAGGGAGCCGTCGCCAGAATATTGATTTACGCATTTAAACTACAACTCCCATTATGCCACATACCTGGGGCTGATCCCAATCAGTGATCACACCTGACACTCATTATCATGGACTATATAAACTCTGGGCAAATAGCAATAGGTGTGAATGCGGCTTAATGCCACCAAATGGATGCTAGCAGAATTTAGTAAGCCAATTCAGTTATGTTTGCTTGAGAAAACCAACATATTGTTAATAATATTAATAAACTTATTAGTGGCACTTGTGAAGCAAAAAAAAATGCAAAGCTGAAGATAGTGGGAAGCATCAGAACATCGTACAGACAAGTGTAAGTGCTTCATGTTACAGAGACAATATTCATGTATTGTTGTTGCTGCATAAAGTTCTACAAAAAGAGCATTTAATTTAATACTATTTTACATAATGCTTATTTTATGTTTATATTTTATGACTGTGACTACAGAATGTCAAGTTTATTTTAAAAAAATGCATTTTGGGTGTTTAATTTGAAAAACAAAAAAGTTCTATCTGCGAAATTGAACTCAAACTTGGTCTTACAAGGTTCTATCTGTGGCCCAATCATAATTTTGGATCAACACAGGAGGACCGATCAGGGGCCTGTTCTTCATACGTCACTTATTACATCCGAGATCAAAAGACACATTTGAGATGTTATGATCCAGCTAATCATTATCTGGCTAACTTGGTTCTTCAAACACACCTGTTGTTGGTGATTAGTATGGCTGGATTGAGTTATCTGAGATTGTTGCGTGTTCATGCGCTAGTTTAAAAAGAAAAAAGATTTGTTTTTTCCAAAGAAAAAATAGTCATGGATACCATATTTGCCTTGTTTATGTGTGTTTTATTAATTGTATTTTGTGTTATCCCATGCATAAAGCAATGTTGGCACAAAAACTAACTTTCAAAATTTAAAACATTATATTGTTGCATGTGAATGAGCAGTCAGAAAGATTCTCACATCATTTTAAAGTAAATATTCTAGCCTACAAGACTGATTACTCAAAAGACTTGTTCAGGACTATTTACTATGCGTTTTATGGCCTTATTTCAGCTGCATGTTTTTTCTCAAAACGTACTAACCACGCATAGTGTTTTTTTTAAATAATGCAAACATGTACAACCATCTTGCTCACATATTATTGTAGCACAGTTTGTGACGAATACAAAAAAATACACGTTGCCCAATAGTATGTTATAAGTAGCTGAAATAAGCACAAATGTCAGGGCATGTCTAAACATCTCAAGGGCCCCAAAATCACCTCAGACCCCAGAGGGTTAATACTTTGTTATGAGACTTGGTAAACGTGAAGTGTCATTGAAAGCAACAAGAAAAGTGCTATAGATTACTCGAAAAGCCTAAATATCTTTATGTTTGACAACTTATTTCAGTAGTTCACCAGTTCATGCTAGCGTATGCTAGCGATTGCTAATGCTAATTAGCGCTAGCTAGTACGAATATTATAATATCTATCTGAGAATTTGAAGGCAGTCATAGGTTTATGTTTTTGTTGCAGTTGTTGTTTTCGTCTTTCAGACAATTGCTTGAGTAGCCATGATTTACAGCATTCAAGCCTTCTGTCTTGTTACTTGCCTGGAGCATGTTACTCAAAAAATTGCTTCTTCACTAAAGGCAACACAGTACAATTAAAAGCTTAGATATAACATTTTGATAAATGAAAACGCATTTGTAAGACATACATTTAACATGAGTAACATGGCTACATGAGTAAATTATTAAATATTTTTTATTGTTATCTTTTCTGTTTTGTTAGATAGAACCTTGTAATTCCAAGGCGATTCAGAGTTCTTAGAGTTACAAGGTACTATCTGCAATTGACCTGTTCCAAAATTCCTAATTTCTAAATTAGGTAGAATTTTAATATTTCATATTTAGAATACATTTTGGGTGTCTGTAACTCTGATGCTTTAAAGTAATTTGTTCCACTTACCAGTTTTGGTATTTACAATGCAAAAACTTTAAATCTCAATATCTCAAAACTGGTCAAAACGAAGATAGAACCTTATAATTCTAAGGTAGTGAATTGCGTGAAAGGGTTAATAGAGGAACAGAGATAGATGGAGTGGGGGAGCCTATGAAGTCTGCTGCATGTATCTTAATCTACTTTAAACAGCAGGACGAGTTGTGCTATTAGATTAGATTACAAAAAGTTATTGAATTGTTTTGAATAATGTACACTGATAAATCATTCACAATGGGACTTGGGATGTATTAAAATAAGGACTAATCATGATTTCATATTGACTTTGAAGCACTCACCTTCCGACTCTACTAGTGGATGTGGTGCTGGAGTAGGATTTAGTTTGCACTGTGCCCTCTGATAAGAAAATAGAAGAAAGGCTTTAAAATAGAAGTGAAATTTAATGAATTAAGATTAAAGACATCAAACGAAAAAAAACTTACTGTCTGACATTTGAATATAGCTGGCTTCCATGATAGTGCTTCGGGAAGTCCTGCCAGCGTCATCTACACACACAATAAAATCATACATATCATGAATATTTTGTAGAACTGTAACCACGGAAATGAATGTGAGCATTTTATTTGCTCTGTGAACTTCTTACTGTCACATGACAGTTTGACTCATGAACATATTAAATTATTTAAAAATAGATATAACAATAGATATATGACAAAAATGTCACCCACAATAAATAATAAAGATGAATATAGCTGCAAGCAGCAACAACGAGTCCAAGCCGTATGGTGGCATTGCGACACGGTGCTTCTCAGAAAACAAAACACACAATTTAGCACCTGTACTAAATGGATTGAAGGTAAACCTCAAGGAAACATACTTTTGTGTGTCAATCCTCCTTCGACACAGACCATTCCGGTGGTTTGTTTTTGAAGGGCGAGCATACCAGTACAAGGTCCTCCGCTTCAGTCTGGCACAATCACCTGGTGTCTTTACCATTGCGGCCTGTACCTTTTCACCTCTAAAAATGTATTTTAAATTTCATCTCTTATAATTTACCTAGAACTATGGTACTATACCTGACTGGGAAACACAGCTGGTGATGTGGTGGATGGTGGAGCCATCTACAGATTTCCCAATCTTCTTCACTACTTTACTGGTATTGACATTCATTTGAACTTTCTGAGCTTGCTCTTCCCTCTGTTGTCTAAGCTCCTGCAGACGAAGACCTCTTTCTTTCTCTGTCTGCTCTGTGGAGAATGATTAATGAATGATGAACATCAGAATGAAGCATGACATATGTAGAAGTTGGATAAGTTAGATGGGAGAAATTAGTATGAAGTTGGAAAAATGACAAAGACAGGAGAGGTTTTTATACAGAATAAGGATGCATGATATTCAAGATTCAAGATTCAAGAGATTTATTTGTCACATACTAGTCATACAGAATACAACAAGTAGTGAAATGTGCGTCCAGACGCTCAGTCATACTGTGCAGATAAATAACATTGTAAAGGGAAAAAGAGCAATTTAAAAGTAAAAAATAAAAAAAAAATAATAATATAAAATGCAAGGTGCAAGATACAGTGCAATGATTGTAATTTGTATTAGCAGCATATTGGGTGATGAGTTGTTGGTGTGCATAAAGGTGTCTGTTGTGCCTAAAGTGCGGTTGAGTGGTTATGGCTGAGTGCCAGAGTCACCTAATGTAGTGGATATGTTTGTCCATGTTTAAGTGTCTGATGGCCTGAGGGAAGAAGCTCCT
>JAZGTK010006136.1:0-21273 GCA_036877625.1 Ambastaia sidthimunki
TGTGTGTTGTAAGGGAGTGATATTCACACGTACTGCTCCTCCACCTCTTTCTTCCTCTACACCCTCGTTTCTCTCAGCGGGTGATGCTGTGAAGGTTACAGGGTGATTCATAATGAGTAAAGTGGTATTTGACAGCATCTCTCTCTGTTTCATCTCTCTAGTCATTTAGTTGTATAATGCTATTCATAATCAAGTGCTTTATCAGTGAATTCAAACAAGAGTTGAGGACAGACTCACTGAGCGACTGAAAATATTAAAATCCAGATGGCGGACAGCGACATGAGACAGAGCAGGAGGAACAAGGTAAAGACAAAAGATTGTTGTAATAATAGCTCACAGCAGCACTCACTGAATGTTACAGTCATGCCGCCATCTGCTGGCCGTGTTGCCTAAACGTACTAGGAACATCTCTTGTTCAAAATCTGTAACGAAACTGCTTCCACATCCAGGACAAATGTGAACAGAGTCATACATTGCTGAGTTAGCATGAGCTAAGAGCAAAAACAGCAGAACAGAGTCCCAACTCTCACTAACTCACTATGGCACTAATGCAAACACACAGCTCACTTCCTATGAAACATGTTCTTCCAAAGCCCTAGTATTTTAAACAACAGAGACATGCCCCTGACTCAAAAACTTTTTTAAATATAGGCATAATTTTGATGCCTTTTAGGATACCTTCAAAAGATGGAATATGGTCACAAATAGAATTGACTGACATAAAAGTTCCTATTGAAATTGTTTTTATTGTCAAACTGAATGTAAGACAGCAGGTTTAGGTTTGTCTTTTGTAAATATTGTCTAAACAATGGGTTTAACACAAATCTACCTTCATTATAGCCAACAGTAGAGGATAATAGGAGATACTGCCCATCTATGATCCTAATGTTATATGAAGTTGTTAATTTGCTGAAGGGTTTTTGAACACTAGATTAAATAATACAGTATAAAAAGAGAATAAAGAGTGAGTGGTTTACAAAAAGGCATACACATTGTGTATACACATGTACTAATTTTACACACACTGTGTAAAGCTGTTTTACACTGTCATAAACACACAGGACTGTGTGTAATTGTGTGTGGATATATACATTCACACACACTCAGGTGTGTATGCTGTTATGAGTTATTTACAGGGGATCCATGCCATGTGTACTGAACTCCTGGAAATCTTCTGGAATGGTGTCTGGAAAGAGAAAATCAAAGTATTGAAGAGATTACCAGCTGATTACCAGCTGATGCTGTGTACATTGTTTTGACCCTTGCAGTGATGCTTCTGTGGAACAATTGTGAGTGTTCTCACCATTACAGCGATACTTCAGGTTGGACCAGATGATGTTCTCCTGAGAGAAGCAGAAGACACCCAGTCTTCCACCTCTCATTGTTGTATCAATTGTCACCCCAGAGTCTGCCACCAGCTCTGTACCTTCATAGAAACGCGCCCTAAACACACACATAGAAGTCCATTACTGGCTCATCTTGATTTCTGTGTCAGTCAGGTGACCAATATGTCTCTTGGTTCAAAACTACCCAGTTGGGGTCATTCTAAGCATCACCCTCTGGGTCTTATTCAAAAGAATTCAGACTTTAATGGAAAAGAATGACTATTTAAAATTCCTGAATGGGATTTGTGTGCGTAGGGAACTGCTTGATTGTAATAGGTTGGTTGAATCACATGCATTTTGTATGGCTCACCTGATGTATCCAACCTGTGGGCGGTGCTGCAGATACCAGCGGTATGATACTTTATCTTTCCAGCCAACATTCCGTGGATCCTTCCACAGCAGACGCACCTGATCATTAGTGTCACCGGTATGCCAGAGAGAGTTTCTCAAATGCTCACCTGGTCCAGACTTAGATTTTACTGCCTGAGAGTGAGAGAAAGATAGAGAGCTCTGTTCATTTCAACTCTCAGAAAGTTCAAGGTCAAAAATCTCTACATTCAGACCTTTAGCTGAATGCCAGGTTCGGCTACAGCTCTGAAGGGCGTGGCCTGCCAGTACGTCTGCTCAGTTTGCTTCCACATCACCACATAAAAACTGGAGGAGTCCTGGTAACCGAAAATGAAGCCTGCATAGTCGTCATCGGTCACTGTATTCACATGGAACGTACCCTCAAAATCAACGCCGCTGAATGCAGTATAGCCTGCCCGTCACAGAGGGGTGTGACAAAAGCTTTATGAACTCATATAATAGATCAAGTTAGTATGTACAAAACTGAAAAAGGCGGACACTCACCAACAGCGAGGCCAGGGTCACTGTTCATAGTCTGGACAATCTCCATTCCCTTCACAGCAAAGCAAAGAACTCGTCAGGTTGTGCGTCACAAGCAGAATTTTGTTCGCATATCTTCTGTTGATCTGTTACCTGGTTCAGAACCACCCAGTTGGGATCAATCTGAGCATCACCCTCTGGGTCCAGTACGACGGTTTGATAGGCTCTGAAGTCAGTCAGTGTGATCTCTGCATTTTCTGGGCAGTTATCAATCCTGTCAATCACTTTGTCCTGATCAAAGTCTGATTCACATATGTCACCCACTCCATCATCTGAAAAATGGAGGAAAGAGCAAGATATCTATAATGTTCATATCAGCAAACTTTTGTGTTAACTTACATTTCGATATGTATATCTTTGAACTAACTATTCCTTTAAAGTAACACACAGGGCATAATGTCTGTATGTAGAGCTTAATAGAATTGGTTAGGGTCCAAAGTTCAAGAAAATCGTTTATAGTAAGTTCTTACTGTTGTCATCCATCTGGTCAGGGTTGTGGACCAACCGACAGTTATCAGGCCCAGGAGGCAGTGTGTCGGGAATGCCATCATTATCATCATCGTCGTCACACTCGTCTCCCAGTCCATCTTTATCTGTGTCCAGTTGGGAGCTGTTGATTACCAGCGGGCAGTTGTCCTTGCTATCTTGGTGACCATCACCATCACTTAAAGATGCAAGATATAGAATCTTAAAAGATTTGAAAATCTCCATAAAACTTTCATGTATTCTGATAACTGTTCTTACCAAATTGGTTTTGGTGTATTAATGTAAATAAACAGATAAGCAAAAACAAAACAATAAGCAAATGCAGAAAAAAAAAATACCTGTCTTGGTTTGTGTCACAAGAGTCTCCAACAAGGTCATTGTCAACATCAGACTAAGAAGAAGATGATTTAATGCAAAAATGAATTTGGTAAATATTACTTCACGCATTGTCTGCCTATCATGTCAAGTTATTATTTTGGAAAAACAAAGGCTAAAAATACCTGGTTTGGATTTGGGATATCAGGACAGCTGTCACATGCATCTCCCACTCCATCCTCATCACGATCCAGCTGATTACGATTTTTCACCCGCTGGCAGTTATCCAGGAAGTTTCTTATCCCTAACAAAGATAAAACACATAAGAAATGAACTCAGTTGCAGAAAACAACAAATTCTTTTCTGTACGTGATCTCTCACCGTCTCCATCCATGTCATCATCACATGCATCTCCAAGGCCGTCGGAATCCGTGTCTCTCTGGTCTGGGTTATTCACCCTGACACAGTTATCACATGCATTACCGTGACTGTCTTTATCACTATTCAGCTGATCTATGTTGGGCGTCAACCAGCAGTTATCCTAAAATCCATACACATATACATCAAAACAGATGAATTAGCCAGCAGAAAGACAAGAGGAAACAGCTGTTGTGTGAGTGTTTACCTGCTCATTCAGAATTCCATCCCCATCTGCATCTGGGTCACACGCATCACCCTTGCCATCACCATCTGCATCCTCTTGTCCCGAGTTTGGAACGGTAACACAGTTATCCTGCTCATGATGACAAAATATGAATCAGCTATCCTTCAGAATGACACCATGGCCCTGAAGTCAATATCGACAGCACTGTTGCCATAGTTACCTTTCTGCAGGTGGGGTCTCGGCAACGCAGCTTCTCATCAGGGTAGCCATCGATGTCTGTGTCTTTTCCACAGAGAAAACCATTTCCAGCCCACCCAATGCCACACTGATGTGCACACACACACACACATGTTAGGTTTTTATATTTAGCAAGTCCTTTCCATAAACATAATGATTAAACCCTCACCCTGCACCGGAACTTAACCCTCACAAAAGTTTTTGCATTTTCAAAAAAACATCATTTAGTATGATTAATATTGCTGGCTGGTCCCCACAATGTAGGTGTGTGTGACTTTTACCATCATTGTGGGGAGATTTGGTCCCAACAATGGTAGATAAACAAGAACACAAACACAGCATTTTCCTCTGAGCAGAGAACATCTCATGCTTGAAAAGTACCTGACAAGTGATAGTTCCATCTCTCTCCTCTTTGCACTGAGCGTTGGGGTCACAAGGGTTGTGCAGACGGTTTCCACAGCTTTTCTCCGGCTTACAACCTCGGATCTGGTCACCTGTGAAACCAGTCTTACATCTGCCACACTGATATGATCCCTACACACAACAAAACACATCACACACTCTGACACACTACACTACACTAAACCTGCTTTTCATGTTTGTGACTTCAAGGCCACTTTGCATGACAGAATTGTGTTAGAAAACATGTCAGTTCTCACCACAGAGTTTATACAGATGGAACTGGGAGTACAGCCTCCATTATTTGGACCGTTACACTCGTCGATATCATTACACACCTACAATAAAACGATACAAAGTGAGAGATATACATTTGTGTAGCGTTAAAGCTTGAAGGCACATGTAGCTTGACACTTCGCTCCATAAAATTCAGTGTGTTGGAAAATGTTAAACAGAGTCATATGAAAGGGCCACCAGTGACATACCTGCTTATGTGTTTGTGCGAAGGCCACGCCCACACCCTCCACTGGTTTTCCAGTGAATCCACGAGGACATGCTTCACAGCGAAACCCTGGAGCCGTGTTTACACACCTCACACCAGGAAAACAAGGATTAAACCGGCACTGCAATAGATCCACACATGCATTTCAATCTCGTTAATTCCTGTGATTCCAGACGCAAAATCTGCTTTAAAAGACTCTTTCCCTGTAGTCCACATATAATGTTCATGAGGGTTTTGCACCATCATCTGTTTTTAACAGACATTTTCACCTGCTTTTCTCACTTTATCAAACTTTACAGTTTTTAAGCGATATGTAAATGTCCTCCAAAAATATGAAGTAATAGCACTTTACTGAATGTATACACGGTCTTTAGGTTAAACATCATTTTCACAGTCCTATTTTTCAACAACAGCCTCTTTGCAAAGCCTGGAAGTTCTGTAAGTGGGAAACATACTGTTATAGCATTGCTTAGTTGACTACAGAGAAGGTTTGTGTTCTGAAAGTACAGTATGTATTTTTAGGACAGTGAATTATTATTTCAAAAATGTGAATTCTTGTTATAATGACTTTTTTAACAAGCAGGTAATTTTGCACCAGGATAAACACGCACACACATACCTCATCTACATCATCACAGCTATATCCATCTCCTGTGTATCCATCAGGGCATGGGCCACACTCCACCCCATTCTCTGTTTCTATGCACATATCGTCACGGAAACACACTCCAGGAGCACACTTTGGCTTTATCACCTCTGATCCTCCCAGCCCTAAAAATGAACAAATCACAGGCTGCATGTGGTGAACAGTACAACACATGACTTCAGATCTGGCTAGAACTGACAGTATATCTGGCTCATGATGTCCTACCACAGGCTTGGCACTCAGAGATGGTGTTTCTCAGGAAAGATGTTTCCTTAACCTGTGAATGTGCATAACACAAACACAAATGAAAGCTGTAAATTAAGGAGAAAAATTATAAATATAAACAAAGAATGAATTTTACCTGCTGAATAAGAACATCTTTTAGCTCATTGATGACTTTTGTCAGTTCCAGCATCTGAGTTGTGAGCTGTTTAGTGTTGAGTCCTTAATAAACAGAAAAACAGATAAACCCACATTGTTCCCATTTTCGCTCTCTGTCTGTCAGTAAGAATCAAATCAATTAAAGAAATCCAATTACAAAGCATTTCACCCCAAGATTAAACCTTAAACTTCTTAACCTTAAACTAACTTTTAGCTTATTTTAATGTATGTTTTGTCTTATTTTAACATCTTGAGGGCCTTGGATGTTTGTTGAGGCCTTCATTTCAAATAATGTCAAATAACGTTCAGTGTCAATCTTGGATGATCTTCTGGTTGCATTTTGATGTTACCTAAAGTCTGCACAGAGTCACTCTGATGCGTGTGGCAGTCCTGCAGCGATGCAACATTGTCCACTGAATCACCAAAGGCCAGTTTGAGCTCCTCCAGCTCCTCCTGCCAATCAGCACAGTCTGTGTTTTTACCAGCACGTGAAGAAAATCGTCAGCATGTGTTTCAGTATGTTGTGTACCTGTGCTTTCCCCTGCATAGTTCTGAGCTCCACTCCCTGCTGCCTGTTTAGACCATTAAACACAACTGGTAAATCTCTCAGGGTCTCCACCAGTCTGCAGTCCACGTGTAGCTCCACACCGGGCACAGGTAACACCCCCTGACCCTGCGGAACCCCCCCAGGCTGACCGACTTCCAGTCCCTTCAGATGGAAGAGCAAGCGATGCCTCTCACCATCAGCCAGTTTCAGATTGTTGAAGGTGATGGTGCTCATCCTGCCATCACTGCGAAGGTAACGTAAGGAACCTCCAGAGAGAGAAACAGACCGATATTACAACTAAACCTAATTTACAGTTATTCACATACAACAGTAAATGAATGAAGTGCAATAAGCACCACATTTATCTGACTTCAGTTATTTATTAACATATTTAAAGTATTTATTTACTTAATACATGTTCCTGCCTTTAAAATCAATTGAAGTTGAATCAGTGAAATTTCAAATCATTTTCATTTCATAAGTATTAAATATCATTGTTGGTCAGTATTGTAGGTGACATTCATACCTTTGTTGAGTTTTCCCATCACAGTAAACTCAAAGTACTTGCTGTTGTCTCGTGGGTTGTACAGGCTGAACACGGTGCTTCCGGTTCGAGGATGAAGACGAAACGTTGCGAGAATGAAGAGTTCTGTTACTCCCTGCTCTGCCAAACCCCCATGAAGCAGATCTGGCAGGCAGTCGGGTGAAGTTAAGAGGTTGTACACTGTGAGGAGAAACATTGTGAAAGGTGTTTTTCAAACCTGCTCACCAACATGAAGCTCTTCTGAAACGAATGTCTTTCAGCTTGATGTCATTCTGTTAGACAGTAAATGGCATGACTGTTTATTTATCCGGTTGCTTATGAATTTAATGATTTGTAGCTCTGTGGGTTTTAAAAAGCAATTGGCATTTGAAAGCCTCAAAACTTTGAAGGTGTTGTTGCTAATTAAAGTAATGACCTGTCATAGTTTCATGTGTGTTTTGTCGGTTCCAGAACAAAATAACAGCTCCAGAATTTCAGAATAACATCTTGAGTCCTGAGCAGAATTTCTTTGACTCTTGTAGCTGTTGATATAGATGATGTATTTGAGATCGATGTGAACTGGGACTGAAGTGGATCTTCTCCATTAAAGATTTAAAGTGGAAAATGTCATGAAAACCAGGTGAAAGGGCAGCGTGTGTGTTGGATGTCAAATACAGATGTTGGTTGTTATGGAGATGGCAGTCTGCCATTGGCTGAACAGGCTGAACATTATGGTTTAAAAACGATTACTGTAAAGACTATAATAACATCTTTTCTATCGTTTCACAGAGATGACCTGACTCATTTATATGCCTTAGCAATCAGTAAGATAACTGAAAACCAGAACAATATTTTCCCCAAAATCTCAGGCTCTGCTTGGGAAAAAATCCAGGAAACTTAACAGTAGCGCTGAAGCTGTGCACGTTTAAACTCCAGACCACTAAACCACTCTTCCATCATTCTTTGTTTTACATCACGTGCCTGTTTTTCTGTCCTCACTTTTTGTGATGGAAAATAGAATTTATGTATTTGAACCGCTGCCTCTGTTTACAGATGATGTGCTGAAATGTTTACATCACAAACATGTGTTTAGGCTTTATTTATTATTTGTCAATATCATATTAACACACACACAATCCATCTCTCAGAGACACACACACCAGTAACACAATGAAACTGGAGCCTAATGTGTTGTGATAAACACATACAGAGATAGACAACTGAAGAAACGAATGGAAAGAAAAACAAATGTGGGACACATAGAAAGAGAAACAAAGACACTTAAAAAAAAAATGAAGGAATCAGATTCTTTTAGAGTGAGACACTGACATACAGCCCAGCGAGAGATTTTATGAGACAGACAGAGAAACCAGCATAAAACTGTAATGAAAGTTGGCAGAATGTTATTAAGAATAAACTTAAATACTTAGAAAGTTCAATCAGGTGATGTAACCAGTTCTGAGTGAAGGAAACACTTTTAAAATCTCTTTTAAAATCAGATATGTGTACTCACCGGTTGATTCTGCGCTTGTCGAGCTGAGAGTTAAGATCAGAGAAATGGCCATGAGGAGATGCATTGTGCCACAGTCTCCTGCCAGCCAACAGAAGAGAGTGTGTGAGCTGATGTTTGAGCTCTTATTGATTCTCCTCTGCACTGAGAGAATGAGTGTGTGTTTGTATAAATAAAGACAAATCTTTGAGAGGAGCTCTCTGTGTTGTGTGAGGGACAGGAGAAAAGAAGTAGTTCTGTGTGTCTTTGGGTTTTAATGATGTGTGTGTGTTGGGGTGAGGTAACAGGCTGTCTGTCAAGTCACAGCAGCTGTGGTGGGTGGAGTCATGAGTCTAACAGACGCCCCCACACTGTGGACGGGGGCGGGCCAGACTCACGTCTGATCTCTTATTGGTACCTTTTATAAGCTTCCATTTGTTCCACATCCTTCTCTTAGTCCTCCTTTCCATCCATCCCTTCTTCCTTTCTTATGTTTTTTTACATATTTTCCTGTCATTTTAACTGACAGGCGCCATAAAAATGTCTGCTGAGGTGGATCCGTGGGGAATTGTTTGAAGATTAGGAACTGGACAGTGTTGCTGACGTTCCATGAAAGTGGAATTGCCTAATACAAATAAATGAAAAAGATTCACACGTGAACTGAACAGACACAGTTAATTTTAGTGATGCAAGAGCAATTTCAAGCCATTATTACATTTTTCAACACAAGGCAGTTTAATAACGTTTACTTCAGCATTTAGAACTTTTTTCATATACATTGAAAAAAATATATATATGTATATATATACACACACACACACATATACACATATACGACATATAAAGTTAAGGAAATATTCTACCGATGTTATAGCAAGAATGTTTTTGATAAACACTTCTATGGAACATAGAAGCCAATGGAACATAGAAGCCATGGAAGCCAATGTTTAGAGAATGTTTCCTGTTAGCTGGGCTGGCAACCTCACAGCAACACCCTGGCAACCACCCACAACATTAGCATCATGGTGGGGAGTTTCGCACAGAAAACATTTTCTACACAAATGTAAACATTCTGTAGTGTATTCTGTAATACAAATATTTTCTAAAGCAGAAAACTTAATACTAGATGTTTTGGTTTTCGAAGACAGAAAAGAAGATTTCCATTCGCAATCGCTACTCTTATGGCAAGAATCCAGTAAATTACTCATGGTGGTCGATTTCATTAATAACAGACTGATTTTAATATAACACTCTGCTGATTGGTCAAATACACAGACCATCGATGAACCACGTGATTGTGTGGTGAGTGACATAATCCCACATACTAATCAGTGCGGCAAACACTGTTCTGTGTGTTAGGAGCCAAAATTACAGTCTTCAGCAGGACCTGCTCTGTCATTAAACCTTTCTGAGACCCAGGTGGCCAAAGTTCTGGAATGTTTTGATTCAAACCGCTTCCCATTGGCACATACTTGTGTTACAACAGGATCTGGCCTTAAGACTTTCTCTGAAGGTCTCATTCTGTTGGCTCTGTCAGTACACCAGCAGGAAGCAGACACACACACACACACACAGTGTCCTTTTGTTCTCGTTGTAGGTTGAGATGGCCCAATGAAGACTGTAAGTTTGCGGTAAGGCAACCCTGCTAATGATCTTACCATGTGTCTGAGCATTAGGGTTCAACTGCACAGACACAGATGCTCCTCTTGTGTAACAACAGCCAAAATAACGTGTTTTGAGCTGAAAATGAGTCCTTTAACATTGCTGCTGAAACTACACTACACCTAAAGTTTTACACACAGACGTGTTCAGTGTGTTTATTAAAGCTGCTTACGCTAGTGTGTTTAACAGCCTGTGTAACATGGACTTTAGGAGCATGTAATTGGTCAGATGGGGCAAACTGGGGCAGCTGAATGTTCTCTTGAACTCATCTGGGGACGGATAATTTCTCTCGTCCTTCATGAGGCAGCAGACATTTCATCTGGGTCGGTGGAATGTTCTTCTAACCTGCAGTGAGAACACAGAACCACACTCATCCTCATGAGCACTTCTGAAACATTTTACACCAGAACAATCTGTGTGTTTTGAATCATAAGTCTCATTGTTCAATCAAGAATGAGACATTTTTAAGGGAACATTCATTCCAGGTTAAATATGAGTCGAGCTCTATTCACGATCTCTGGAGCATTTCTGATTACCATAACAAACAATCTGGACTCATCCTTCAGTTTATAAAAACAAGCAATGTGCTATTAGTCAGATTTAGGTCTGACTGATGTTAATAGAGCTTAATGTGTTTACTGGATCTAGAACATTCCTTTAGATTTTACAAGATAAGAACAAAACACGTAACTAATTTCATTAGAATCTAACCTCATAAACCTCATATTCTGCTCGTCTCTCAGTAAAGAGTGAGTCATGAAAGGACAACAACAGGCTTTGATTAGCAGCTTCTGTTGTGTGTTACGCTGGAGACTGAATGGACTCAAAGAGGTTCTAATCAACAGTTTTGTAAACTTCAGAGCTCAAATCTGTAGTCGCCGCTCTTAACCTGACAGACACATCAGCAGAGATGAGGAGCGTGTGTGTGATGATGTGGATGTTTTCAGGCAGTGTTTGTCATTTGTATTATGTGTGTGTGGAGAGTTAGGCAGCACATGGAAGTGATTACTCAGGTACTTAGTCTCCTTTACACACACACACACACACGCACACACACGCACACACACACACGCACACACACACACACACACAGGGATAGTGTATCTGCATGTGACTGAAAAGAATAACTGGAAAAAACAGCTCATACTGAAAGTAAACATACAAGTGTAAAAGTGTAAACCCAAAATTGAAAGTAAAGACGTTAAAGTTAACTTTCTCTAAAGTTAAAGAAAGCAAAATTGTAAATTCTGTTTTCGTTTACTCACATTTGGTCTTTCAGAACCTCCACGAGATCATTTCCTCTGAAACACTAACAGAACGTCTGAGCTCATACAATGGAAGTAAATGGTGAAGATGTTTTGAAGGTTCAGATAACTTCTAACATACTGCAGGAGTCAGACGGACTTCTTTAATGTTTTGATGGTTATTAACAGCTTCTGGTCTTCATTCACTTTTATTGTGTGAAGGAGAAAACTGAGTGTGTCTCTTCTGTCTCACAGGTTGTCATACGGGTTTGAAACAGCATGAGGTAAATGATGACAACATTTTCATTATGTTATAATCACAAGAAATGTAATCAGATGCACATGTGTGAACCTCTGAAATCTGGTTTTGTGATTAAATGTAAACGGCTCAATCAAGTTCTGCATCAACAGCTTTTAAGATTGAAACCTAAGAACTCTTGAACAGACTCACTTCAGCCAAACAAAGAGACGCTGATTCCAACTTAAAGTGAATCCCACAAATGTCTGGATCTGACTGACTGAGAGATGTGTACCTGCTAACAATAGTTTCCCAGAATGTTATAAAGGAAATCAAAAGACCAAACACAGAAAAAAATCAGATGGGAATGTTTACCTGAAATGAACAAGGGGAGAATTTTCTTGAAGAGAACAAAGATCTGCTCTCATAAACAACACAGTGTGTTATATTGTGAAGATATAAGCATGACATTTTGTCAGCGTGTGTCTGGGATGCAGATGGAGTGTTTCCACCAGTGATTGTAATTAGAGTCTGAACAGGTCACATGACACAGGTAAATCAGTCACTGCTAAGCTAAACAGAACCAGTCCTACAAAACTGACATCATTCACTTTAATGAGCTAAAGGCTGAACTAATGTTCCTTGTCCTTAGATAACGAATCACAGCCTCTCACTGTGAGCTCAGAAACAATGTGTGGGAGTCAGTGAGCTAAATCTCTTTTTAATAATTACTGTTATATAAAATCACTACTAGTCATCTTTACCATGAAAAGAAAATGTGTCTCTATATCAAAGCATAAGAAATGACTCTCACAGAACATGAAGCAAAACACAGGAAACAAAGCAGTTTTCCAGACAGTTAATTCCTTCTGATTCGCTTCAACTATTCAAAGCTTTCATCTCGCTGATAAACAGCTGAATAAAAAACTTTTGGAACTTTTTTATAATCTCTCTCTCTGTTTTGTGGAGCACATTATAAACAAGTTAACCTGTGTTTAGACCACAACACAGATGTGTGTTTAAAGGAAACGTTTATCTAAAAATGAAAATCTTTTACTTACCCCCATGTTGTTCAAACCTGTCTGTCTGTCTGTCATCTGTGGAACACAAAAGATGTTCTTCAAAAGAACATATGGTGACCACTGGTTGTCAAACTCCAAAAAAAGATCACATGACTGTATTACCTGAATCCTGAAGATGATTTCTGTGTAAGAACAGACAGAAGATTAAAAAGTCTTCAGAGAATCATTTAGCACTGTTCCTACTTCCTACTGAAAACCTCTGAATGACATGCACTGCTTCATGAGGGCCATTAAGAGCAGGAATGTGTTTTAGGGACGTTTAGGGTTGACTAATTGATTTGTGGTTAATTAAGGTTAATGAACAGTGAGGTGTTAAACGTGAGATAATGAGAGCAGATGACTGCAGACTTTCATACTAGACTAAGTTTTAGTTTCTTTGTACAAAGATAATACGCAATGATGAACAAACCAATTACTCATATCTAAAAGAAAAACATGAATGTGCAATAAGTAGATACATTCTAATTAATAATAATAATAAAAGACAATTCTTATTCTATTTAATAAGAACGGTTGCCAAGCAACAGTGAAACAGCAACATTAATACAACATTCACCTGATGTGGTCACACATGTGAAGCCGTTTTAAACTGCTTCAAACGGGCTCATATCACAATCATTTCTCAGATGTTGTCTTTGCATGTTTGGCTGTGGGTTCTAGCGTTCTTTGGAAAAGGCTCTTGGTGTGACAGATTGGTGTCATGTTTGTGGGTTCACTGGTTCTGCTCTGAATCCCACATTTAACAACACTCCGTTTGCACAATGTTTCTCATTACAGGTGAAACAGTATCTAATACAGCGTTGGTCATATTTTATTGTACCTCCAGTATTACTGGCGTGAACTCTGGATTGTGTTGCACTTTCGCGTCTCGGGTCTGAAGTATCTCATTCTCCACCTGCTGGTGAAACTGTGAAACACACACGACCTTCTGATCAGCGGCCCTCATCACAATCACAATAATGATGCGGTCTGAACACATCAGCATCCCACTGCAGCCCTAAACACACCAACACTGATACATCAAACCTCTTCAGATCATAATAAACAATCAACAATCAGAGAATCTGTTTAACAGTTTTATATTACAGCATTTTACACAGATACATGTACAAACTAGTTTAAATTTTGCCAGATAAGATTGTAGTCATGTAGTTCAACAGTTATATCTGGTTTGCACATATAAACAGTGGCCTGTATGTACTCTTGCCACCAGGTTACAGACGACCAAACATTTCATAATCAAATATACAGTTTTAAGCGCTCTTATACCACACACAGCTCATGTTCACAGCACACTGAGACACCAGTTTACACAAAACACTGAAGCTTAATACAAATAAACAATTTCAGATTAACTTTCCTCCAATAAAACTAAAATTCTCTCAAGTCACACACACTGTTATAAACCATCACTTTGGTACATTTGACAGAAGTTGGAGATGTGAATATATTGAGCTTGAAACAATTAAAGAGTCGATTCGTTTATCAGACATTGTGAGGTAAATTCTTACAACCCTAACTGACCATCACATTCACACACAATGTAATGAAAGAGTCAGACAGATGGAGTGGGGAAACACTTTATTCTCGGTTAAGAGATTTTATGTACATTGAGGATCAAGTGCCACTTGAATTTTCTCTTTAGGGTTTGTATAAATTTAAGATGAAGCAAAACAAAACATTAGCAATAAAGAAACAAACTACTCGAAGCTGGACAGGAAGTTCAGCACAATCTGCTTGAGTTTAGCGTCAGAGGCCTCTGAAATTTTACCATCAGACCTAAAAACAGAAAAATTCAAACATTAAAGTGCAAAATAAGCTTAATAACAGAGTTCCTACACTGACCAATAATTTTCCATGACCGACACGTTTAGTCTTACAGGATAAAAACACAAATCTACAGATTACATTTAACTGAAATGAAAGTTTTAAAGCAGTTTCAGTGAGAGTCCTCTAATTTCTCTGAGGTTCTGCTGTGAGGTTACCTGATGGCTGCCAGCAGATCCTGGTGTTGGCTGAGGACATGTTGAAGGAAAGCCTTCTCGAATTTGGTGATCTTGCTGGGCTCCATCTTGTCCAGATGTCCTCTGACACCAGCATAAATAACTGCCACCTGCTCCTCAATGGCCATGGGTGCTAAACACGGAAACACGGTTAGTGTGAGCGTCACATCAGGACAGTTAAATGTCCTCCAGAGCAGTAGGGGGCGGCAGCAGACTTACAGTACTGGCCCTGCTTGAGCAGCTCTGTGAGTCGCACTCCTCTGTTCAGCAGCTGCTGGGTGGCAGCATCCAGATCAGAACCGAACTGGGCGAAGGCGGCCACCTCACGATACTGGGCCAGCTCCAGCTTCATGGTACCTGCCACCTTAAGAACAGACATCAGGATGAACTCAGGAGTCGATCAAGGCTACCACATGAATGTTGTTTTTATTGCCATAGCAATGTCCAAAAAATTCCAACTAAGGCTGTCAGGCTGATTAACTGCAAATTCCAGATTTGCGTCAACCAAGAAAAATACCTACAAAGAACAGGACAATGGTCAAGAGAAAACATCTGGTTGGACAGAACCGCCACTGAATGTTCTAACCTGCTTCATGGCTCTGGTCTGGGCAGCAGACCCGACGCGGGACACAGACAGACCCACATTAATGGCAGGACGGATACCCTTGTAGAACAACTCTGTCTCCAAGAAGATCTGCAGGAGAGAAAGGAGATCATTGATTGAGACTCAGTGCAAACTCAACAGCAGACCTTCAGCGAGCTCTGCAGCTGCTCACCTGTCCGTCAGTGATGGAGATGACATTAGTGGGAATGTAAGCGGACACGTCTCCGGCCTGCGTCTCGATGACCGGCAGAGCAGTGAGGGATCCACCGCCGAAGTTGTCGTTCATCTTGGCTGCTCTCTCCAGCAGACGGGAGTGCAGGTAAAAGACGTCACCGGGGTAAGCCTCACGACCGGGGGGACGACGCAGCAGCAGGGACATCTGACGGTAAGCAACAGCCTGCAGACAGCAGTTCCCGTTACCTCCTCTGATCTAAACTACTACTGCCAAGTGACGCATTTAAATTCTTTAGAACTGATCCAGTTCACTTTGGTTTAGTTACATTAGCATCCAAACACACGCGCACACACTCTTGACTGAGTGTCTTAGGATTCTCACCTAAAATCACAAGGTTGAAATTATTTCTGAAAACATTAGCTCTGTCTAAATTAAAGCTTGCAATACTGTTTAAAAAGCTGCATTTAAAGTCAGTTAAGAGAAAGTGTGAGAAAGTGTGAGAAAGCTGTAAACAAGGCAAAGTCTGACTTCTGTGAATGTATTAACTTTATTCTAAAATAATGGATCCAAACTCCTGACCGGCTATTCTCACCTGTTTGGACAGATCGTCGTAGATGATGAGGGCGTGTTTGCCGTTGTCTCTGAAGTATTCTCCCATGGAGCATCCGGAGTACGGAGCCAGATACTGCAGAGGAGCAGCGTCTGACGCGGTGGCCGACACCACAATAGTGTATTTCATAGCATCGGCATCTGTCAGTCTCTTCACCAGCTGGGCAACAGTGGATCTCTTCTGACCGATGGCAACATAGATGCAGTACAGCTTCTTCTTCTCATCCGTGTCGTCATTGAAGCGCTTCTGGTTGATGATGGTGTCAATGGCGATGGCCGTTTTGCTGAGAGACAAAAAAAAGGTATATAAATACTTAAATGCTGGCTGATAAAATAAGGTCAGCTGTGTTCTTTTGTTAAAATAATTCCTACTATTACAGTTTTTTTTCAGTGTATTTGCAGACGTACCCAGTCTGTCTGTCTCCAATGATCAGCTCTCTCTGTCCACGGCCGATGGGCACCAGACTGTCCACAGCTTTGATGCCGGTCTGCATGGGCTCCCTCACAGAGATACGGGGAATGATGCCAGGGGCCTTCAGACCCACACGCCTGCGCTGCTTGGAGCCCAGAGGTCCCTGTGTCACATGACAGGAAAGAAAACTGTTTACCGATTAGTCCAAGACAGTAACAAAGAGTCTGTCTATTGGAAGCGTTTCATTTTAGACAACCAACAAACCAATGAATTGAAAAGCCAAAACTTCAACTGGGGATCAGACCTTCCCATCGATGGGGTTTCCCAGAGCATCCACAACACGGCCGAGCAACTCTTCCCCTACTGGCACATCCACGATCGCTCCTGTTCTCTTGACGATGTCGCCCTCTTTGATCAGTTTGTCGTTACCGAACACCACAACACCAACATTATCAGGCTCCAAGTTCAGAGACATTCCCTGCAGAGAGAGAAATGTCTTAATGTTTTACACGTAACAGCCAAGCAATACATTTAATGGGTTTTACAGCACAAAATAAAAAGGTTCACTTACTTTTAAGAACACAATTAGGTTCTGAAGGTTAAACTAGGAACCAAAATCAGTCTTTTAAACTGATACAGTATTATAAGCATTATAATCAAACATTTCTAATATAAGAGCATAACCCAGATTGTATCAGTGCATCTCTAAAAACAAGCAAACACTTCATAAGTCAATACATGAGGATTCACTGCATGTTTATAAATCAGCTGTCAATGTCAAATCAGTGGGGCAGCAAACTGACCTTCAGACCAGAGGAGAACTCCACCATCTCCTCAGCCTGCACGTTCCTCAGGCCATACACACGAGCAATACCGTCCCCGATGGACAGCACGCGCCCGGTCTCCTCCAGATCAGCACCAGTGTCAGCACCAAGAATCTTCTCCTCCAGAATACTGGACACCTCAGCTGTACCTGAACAAAACAAACTCTCCATCAGATAAAACACTGCACTAAAGCAACACAGCAGAACAAACTCAAACCAACTCCAACTACAAATAAAAACTCATTTCAGAACAGACAACAATCACCCACCGGTTTTCTGCAGCCACGGTCCGGCCGTGTGCAGCTTCTGTACTCCAACACATGCAGCTGCGACATTTTTGGATACCTGCGTTTGAAGATATTTTATGATTTAGAATGAAGTTAGAAACGAGCAAAAGAGTCACTTTCAGATGAAATCACAAACGTCAAGCTGAACGCATGACCTTCATGTGCTGGCAAACGTTACTGCAGCTAAAGCCCAGAAAACATTATAAACATCTTCATTCGATCTATATAAACATAATGTCGTAATTCATTTGCAGCAATAATGTAGTTTTCTAAACGATAATAACACTATTAACGCATCACGTCATCAGACTCACGTCCTTCTAAATGTCAAATATATATAAAGACAAGATGCATTTCAGTGCATTGAAACATGAAACACTAAATAACAACAAACTGACAGCTGAGCGTTACTAACTGACACAAGCCGAGCAACAGTTCCTGACCTTCAGCTGTCACTCAACACACAGCAGCTCTCTAACCACAGCAGTTACACACACACGGGTCAAATGCTCCGTTTAAACAGCCTGTAAAGTAACAGCTGCTGTGAATGAAGCAGAAGTGAATGAAAGTGAATGAAACGCAGTAAAGCGCGACACAGCCGCGGCCCTTCATGCAGCAAGATGGCGGCGCGCGCAGCCTCGCTGACAGTCACCGGCTCGATCAAACCACACAAAACGAGACTTACGAATCCGGCCCGGCGGGGCAGGACGCGGATCAGAGCCGCCGCGACGCGGACAGACAGCATGACTGACGGGGAGATGACGCGCAGCTCGAGCTGACTGAAGGAAATGGAGGTCGCGCGAGCGGCTCATATAGTGAAGGTCAGCGCGAGACCCGGATACAGTTCAAACTGTGACGTCAGAGCAGAGACACTATTACAGTGTGACTCTTCATGCAGAATTTACTGCAAAATAAGAATATACATATATATGTTTTCTTATTTTGCACTATATATATATATATATATATATATATACTGTCTGACTGTCTGTCTGTGTTTGTTTTATAACAGCACAGGTTTTTCTTCACGTTGATTTTTTTTAGATCATCATACAAGTAACTTTGCATAGAGAAAGCAACATATAAATAATTATAAATAAATAATACAATAAAAATGGTATGAGATCATCATACAAATACTTTTACATCACTTTCACATGTAAAAAAAACTTCACACAGAAATTATATACAACAGGTGGAAGCAGCTACAGCAGAAGAGTAATAAATAATAATAGGTATTATTATTAATAATAGGTTTATGGTAATAAATAATAGAACATTACTGTCATGTTTAATAAACGCAATTCTTCTCCAAACCTCGTGGCTGTGATGTTCATTTTGTTCAGACGGAAATGACGTCTGCGCATTTGTTCCAGCGACGGCTGGTGAATTGCTGAAGTGGTCGGCGAGTCGAGATAGAGTTATTTATTATAATAGCAGTAAAATAAACGTGTCCATTGATTTGTAAGTGTAGGGCAGAGATGATGAGGAGCACACACACATGAAGACGGATCTGATCCAGGTAAACGCTGCAGTGTTCAGCGCTGCGTTCTTCCGTTTTGAGCCCGTTCTGCAGTTTGAAACGTGTGTTTATATTAAATCATGCATTTATACATGCATGTGCGCGCGCACAGTTTCCCTCGTTTTGGTTTGCATATGTGTTAATCTCTCTTAAATTGAGATTTTCAGACTGTTACAGCAAAAGTGTCTCTGTTTCTTGTATCTTTACTGCGCGACAGTGTCTCTCATGAGCCGTTTGTTTAACTTAATTTGTTTTCCTCATGTTTAAATGTATGTGTCCCAGTATTTAAATAACTGCATTTTACACAATACTGTCACCGCCGCACAATACTGTCAATGCTGCACGTGTTGTACTGCAGTATCTGTTCAGTTCTAAACATGGTGAGTTATGCACAGCTTTATAACTACTGACTAACTGAGAACTCCATAATGAAGCTCAATATTTGTCAGTTTCTGTATTGATTCAGTTGCTCTCTTACAGGTCATCTGCCCCTGTTTATCATCTAGCAACTGCCACTCCAGAGACGCCACCTCTGGCCCCGCCCTCCAGAGATGACTGATGCCCAGAAGGCCAATGAGCTCCCTGAATGCCCCATAGAGGGCGGGGCCTCCACAGAGGAGCAAGACCTGCCCCTGAGACAAGAGACCACGCCCACCAGCTCTCCAGCTTGTGAAGAGCCCAACAGCATACAGAGTCCTGAGAAAGACTCCACCCCTGGTCTGCTCTCCATGCCATGCTTACTGAAGGAGCTTCACAGAGACTCCGCCCCCAGGCAGCTGCAGGAAACAGAACCTCCTTTAACCACCACTCAGCCCTGCCTGCAAGAAGACAGCGACTCTTCCGTCCGCCTGCGGTCGCCGTCCTCCTCCGGTCACCTGGGCGACTCCGACACCTTATCGTCAGCAGAGGAAGTGGCTGCACCCGCCCAAACCGCAGGCAGGAAGTCACGGCGTTCGCATTCTGAGAGTGACACTTCCACTGTCGCCATGGCAGCCAAGAAGAACCGCAGCCAGGAAAAGCAGGTGAATGGGCGTGTCCGTGTGAGGGGTCCACGCAGCCAGAGGCAGAAACAGCGCATGCGTCAGTTGCGGCAGAAACGGGAGGCGGCTGCAAGACGCAAACCTGACGTGCTTCAAGACAGCAGCACCAGCGACAGTGACATCACAGCCCACTCCTCCTCATCCTCACCATTAACCGCCTCGTCTGACAACGAGGGCGAGACAATCAGCTCTCATGCACCAGGTAAGCGTGTAACCTGTGCAAAAAATGATGGTCATGTCTCGACTGCCTTCAGTCTAAAATCACTGATGAATCTGAATTCTCAAACGATTCTGGTTCGATTTGCACGATTGGATTTTTAAATTGGTAGTAATTGACAATTGCAGGACACTGTGTTTCATGCTTACGTTTATTCTCATGCGTAACCACAGATTAATTGAACTTAACTAAACTTTAACAACATTTTAATTTAATGTTTCATTTGCTCAGAATCTGATGCAGTTCTGTGGCTCATTCTGAGTAAATACTGTGTTAATTTAAACACGCATAGAATCGTTTCAGAATTCCTGAGTCATGTCGTGAGGGGTCTTAACATACTGGTCCTAAATGAAAGCAGCACGTAACTACAGTCATCACTGATGTTTCATTCGTGTTGTCTGGTGCATGTCAGCAGAATGTGGGAGTAAATTACACTCTGGTCACATGATCATTGAATCGCATTGAGGATCTTTTGCATTGATCAGGGCTGTTTTTACTGCATGCTTGTTGAATGACATCATATGGCAGGTGATTAAGAGCGTTTTCTGTTTGTCAAAATGCAATAAAAGAGGTCACTTGTTTCTGCTAGATCGGGGGTTTTCAAAGTGTGGGGCGCGCCTCCCTAGCGGGGCGCCAGAGCACGTCAGGGGAGGTGCAGGGAGAAATGATAATAAACAGTCAGAGAAATTATAATAAACAGTTAACAGTCTTACATTGTTCTGTGTGTTTATCTGTGCGCGTGTGTGTGTGCGTGTGTGTGTGCGTGTGTGTGTGTGCGTGTGTGTGTGTGCGTGTGTGTGTGTGCGTGTGTGTGTGTGCGTGTGTGTGTGTGCGTGTGTGTGTGTGTGCGTGTGATGGGGGGCGCCATTGGGTAAGTTGTGTCAAAAGGGAGGCCCACTGTCTTAGACTTGGAAAACCCCTGTGCTAGATCAACCTTCCCTGAGTGAACAAA